>CM035406.1:215391828-215394328 GCA_020310875.1 Ceratopteris richardii
GATTCTATGTTCACTTCCATTTATATACCATATTTGTTTTGTCTCTTACTCTTAACACTAGAGGAAGAGAAAAATTCATTCGAAGAAGTTAAGAATGCTTGCTACTTCAAGATGAAGATGTTAACATCATCACGTGGAAGGAAGAAAGATGCAGAAGAAGAAAGTCCAATATTTCCAAAAGAAAAGTAAGACTTCCCTTTCTCTTCTATTTTCCATATAATTTTCTTATTTCATCCTCTACACCCAAAGACAAGTCTACGAGAACATCTTGTGTGAAGATAGTCTAAAGAAGAAGCAGTTTCTTGTTTTGCATGATACTTGGTCATGTTTTAGTAGTTTTTGACAAAGAATTGCATTGAGAGAAAGAAAGGCAGCTTATATGTTTTGACTCATATGTCTATGAGTTATGTATAAGTTGAAGATTTTGAGCACACAGCTATATGTTCCCTCAAAGAATTCTTGGAATATCAATTCAGAGCTACGTGGTATATGACAAGTTGCAAGAGAAGTCTTTTTTTCTTCTTGACCTAACTCTTGAGGTAAAAGAGTTTTTGGTGCCAGATATTGGAGGCTGGGGTTGAGGTTTTGTGTTTGGAAAAGTTACCTCATATTCAGTATTTTCAGAAAACTTCAAAAAATTCAGATTTTTTGATGTACCAGTCAAATGGAGAATCTACTTTCTTTGTTTGTCTTGATTTTTGGATACATGCTTGTATTCAAAAAGGTGTTCCATTAGATCATATCACTTCATTGAGAAGTGGAATTAGCCAAAGAAAGTCAAGCACATACTATCACATTTCACCCGGGTAGAATATGAAGATATGAAGTATCAACTTGCAACTTTTGGAGTTCTCAAGATGAGAGTTTATCCACTTATGTTTCAAGTAGAATTTGCAGATTCTTGGAAGGATTTTGTTGAAGAAAAGTTTTACAACTTTATGTGAGAAGCATGGACACTCAGAGACATTCAGGTAGCAAATCAAACATTCAATCATGAAGGTTTGATGAGAGCAGATTCTACACAGGTATTTTGTTGGAGAGATCTTGATAGATCTTGTATGTTCTTTTATGAGTCAGATGTCTATCCTTTGTTTGAAAAGTTCTTAGCATTGGAGGAAGTCAAAGATTCAGATTCTATCAGATTTGTGTTGCAGAGAAATAGAAGAACATACTTGTTATGTTGCAGAAGATTATGGATCCCAAAATGCTTTCAGTAAGGTTTTCTGTTATCATGTAATAGATCAGCTAACCTTATTCTTTAATATGGAAAGTTGAGGAACAAACAGTGGAAGCTATTAGCAACTACGCAGTGCTAATAAAAAGGGTTCAGAGATTTTGTTTCAGATACAGGTATTGATCATTGAAGATCAGATTTATTGAAAGAAGGAAGACGTTCCAGATTTCATGAAGTCTAATATATTTGAAGGATTCTGAATACTAGTGTTAAATCATCCAGGGGGGTGATGAAACATGAAGACTTATTTTCAACCATATACGAAAGAATACAGAGTCATACCTACACGTACTCCTATTTCAAGTATTCCTATATTTCCTTTGTCAAGTTCTCTTTATGTTCCAGCTCTGAAAGAAGAAGGAAGACGGAGAATGTCTAGAGAAAATTCCTGTTAGGAGGTTCCTGTTCGGGAGAAGGTTCTAGAATTCTATTGAAGAGAAATTTGATATTTCAGAAAGGTATGTTTTAGAGGTGCGCACATATATGTTTATACCAAGTTCTCAAGGAAAGACGTATAAAGGACTAACAGGTATGAACAGAGATGAAGACATGATGACATCATAGATATGAAATTTTGATGAGACTCATGGGTTGAGTTGAGTTGATCTCATGAGTTGAGTTGACTTGAGTACAATCCGAGATGAACCAGCAGTATTCATAATACACTAAGTTGTGAGTTATCAATCACAAGTCCCAGGATTCAGTTCTTGATTTTGTTTAGTGTATTTACATGACACAGCAGAAGTACGTTGAGAAAGCTTTTGTAAGGTAAATGCAAGTATGAGGATCCTAGTGTATGTTTTCAGGTTTGAGAAGACAGGAGATAGCAGGTTTAGAGTCAATACTTGCTACATTTGTTGTCAAGCAAGTGATTCCTTGATGAGTACACTATTGGATATCAAGTTTGCATATTTTCTCAAGTATTATGCTTCATATTCAGCAACTTCACGTGTTTGAAGTTTGAAGGAAAGTCAAATTCAGTTTTGAAGAAGACTTTTGAAGAAAAGGTTTGAAGGTCAATTTGGAGAGTACAAGTTTGAAGCTTATGACAGTTTGTAAATGAATGAAGTTACATATCCAATCAATTTGTACCATTGTGACATTGAAGGGGGGATTGTTGGAAACAATATCACATGTGTCCAAAATTCCCAAGACTAGCCATAACAATTTATCTTTAGAAGCTATCTTCAAGAAATCACGACGGGCGCCTTGGATAAGACAATCGACTCTCATACACAAGGCATGGGTTCGATTCCCATCAACCGC
>CM035406.1:215401828-215404328 GCA_020310875.1 Ceratopteris richardii
TCCACAGGATTGAAATCAATGCATGTTACTGGTTAAGATGAAAAATTATAAAGAAATGTTAGATGATCACACACACTAAGCAATCATGTAACAGTCATAGAACATTGCCAGCATAATGACTCACCATAATCATTGTGCGCAAATATTCTTGAGCATTCTCCACTTACAATATTCCACAAGCGGACTGTTTTGTCCATAGACGATGAGAGAAGAAACTGCCAAATATACAAAAAGAACAAAAACTATTCAAATTACATACAGGTATTGAAAACAAAGAATCATTGCCCACCCTTCTGCCTTTTTTCTTGTCTCTTCCCACTTCCCAAAGTACTAGGATTTTCCTATCCCTAAAGAAAGTGTTACTTTCAGTATGTGGCATATGAAGTGACAACAAGGATAATTAACCTATAACATGACTATTGGAAAGATATTTGCATAATTAATCACAATGGTAATGTGCAACACTGGTCATTCCATCTTGATAATTAATCAAACAATACTACTGTGCCACAAAAAGATCAAGTCAAATACTGTTACACTCCTTATTCTAAATGAACCTCCTACATGGTACAAATTCTCACAGGTCACAATATGGAATAGTTCAAAAATCCGCACAGGCTTTTCAAAATAAAAACATTTTATTCTGTAGAAGGTCTTAAAACAAATTTAACAAATTTGATTCTCTCTCTCTCTCTCTCTCTCTCTCTCTCTCTCTCTCTCTCTCTCTCTCTCTCTCTCTCTCTCTCTCTCTCTCTCCCTCCCTCCCTCCCTCCCTCCCTCCCTCCCTCCCTCCCTCCCTCCCTCCCTCCCTCCCTCTCTCCCTCCCTCCCTCCCTCCCTCTCGCTCTCCCTCCCTCCCTCCCTCCCTCCCTCCCTCCCTCCCTCCCTCCCTCCCTCCCTCCCTCCCTCCCTCCCTCCCTCCCTCCCTCCCTCTCTCTCTCTCTCTCTCTCTCTCTCTCTCTCTCTCTCTCTCTCTCTCTCTCTCTCTCTCTCTCTCTCTCTCTCTCTCTCTCTCTCTCTCTCTCTCTCTCTCTCTCTCTCTCTCTCTCTCATGGCTCCCAAGCTGGAGGAACAGTTGGCCACCTTAGAGCATGCCCTCCGAGAGTTGATAGGAAAACACAAGAAAGAAGGAGATTCTGCACTGAACGGGGTTACCCGTAGAGTTGTCGCCCTCGAAGCCAAGGTGGCAACCTTGGAGAAGGAAAACGAATCCCTTCGGGAAGAGCTTCTCGCTACCCGCAAGCAGCACTCACGGGACCTGGAGGAGTTGCACACTGCGCTTACTGATATGAAAACGAAACTGGACAGCATGCACGAGGAGGACGAGATCGCTCCACATCTAGAGGACATTCGGGTGACTATCAAGAAGGAGTGTATGGAGGTGGTGCAGAACGAGCTTGAGACTAAGAAAGATGGATGGGTCGAGGTTGTCAAAAAGAACCTTCGACAGGAGGCAAAGAAGAACAACCACCATGAGGAGATCCACATAGTGCATACCACCATTGAGGAGGAGCGGATGCGACAGGCCCGCAGGCTCAATGTTCGTGTCTCCGGCCTCATAGAGACAGACGGATCACCAGAGCAGGACGGGCGTCGCTTGTGCACATTACTTGGATACCGCGCGGATGAGCCTCTCCCTTTCACCAGAGTATGGAGAGAAGGACGGGACACCACACGGGGCAGAGCACTTATCCTTCAGTTCTCAGATGAGGCCAGGAGGAGAAACTTTCTCAGACGACGGGCGGTACTACGCACTACACCGGGCACCCCCATCTATTTGGATGACGACCTCACACGGATGCAGGTAGAGCACAGACGGGCATGCATGCCACGTGTCCTCCAGGCGAGACGGGAGGGACACCGTGCCCTCTACAGAGAGGGTCGGATCATCATTGATGGACGGCCCATTGACTAGGGATTTGCGGCCTATGAGACAGCACAGCAAGAAGTGTACATTGCAGTCTGTAACTGCAATGGATCTTTATGGACACATCCAAGGCGCCTCGAGGAGGTGATGGAGGGCAGAGACATTATCTTCTTGACAGAGACACACGAGAGCACAGACGGGCATGCATGCCACGTGTCCTCCAGGCGAGACGGGAGGGACACCGTGCCCTCTACAGAGAGGGTCGGATCATCATTGATGGACGGCCCATTGACTAGGGATTTGCGGCCTATGAGACAGCACAGCAAGAAGTGTACATTGCAGTCTGTAACTGCAATGGATCTTTATGGACACATCCAAGGCGCCTCGAGGAGGTGATGGAGGGCAGAGACATTATCTTCTTGACAGAGACACACGAGAGCCCGGGGAGGAGCCTACCGAGGATTGAGGGCTATATGTGGGAGTCGGCTCACCGCCGCCAGATGAGACAGCACACCACACGAGGATCAGGAGGAGTAGCCGTGCTCTATAGACAGTCGTTACAGCACAGGGTACAGGTGGTAGCCAGAGACCCAGAGGATACGCTTGCAGCTATCAGAGGAGAGAGCAGCGTACT
>CM035406.1:215411828-215631828 GCA_020310875.1 Ceratopteris richardii
AGGAGTAATAAATTTTCAAACTGGACCATTTCACTCCGAAAAACCATGCCATTCAAAATGCTAAACTTGATGGATGTCAGACTCAAATACTTCAGATTGAGAAGATGTGTTTGTCACACGTCCTTTCCATAGGACACAACAAGCAATGCTGTACAAAGAACAAATCAAATTTGTGCATGATCCCATACCTCAATTTGACAAGCGACACATAACCTACCTTGAACATAGGAAGTGCTGGCTGAACATCACCAATAACAGGGTTCAAGTACATAATTTATGCATTGAATATATGGTCAATATGAACTGCATATACTTATTACTAAAAAGAAATGTAAATGTATGATAAGGAGAAACCTGAGAATGTGACCAAGATAAATCAAGCACATCTTCATAGTGTCCAAAAAAGGAATGCTTTGGTTTTTCTGAAAGGAGAAAAGGCTTGTTGTTCCACCGAGAACTAGTGATGGTGTTAGATCCCTCCCTTACACTTCCTTTCAAATCGTTATTACACTGCAAAGAATCATCCACTCCCTTTGTCCCTTCAGTCAAAAAAGAGTTCCCCATTCTGCTTGATGGAGATCGAAATGATCTATCATGATCCAAAACTTCCCATACCCTCACCACTTTATCCTGTCCTGCACTAGCCAGGAAAGCTCCATCCGGACTGAATTTCATTGCCCATATAACTCCCTCATGTGCTTGAATTTCTTGCCTTAAATAAAGATGTGCAAAGTCTTTTGTGCTCTTCTTATGTACATACACCTTTATTCGCTTTGCTGGCTGAAGAGGAGATTCGTGACCATCATTAGACTCTGAACTGGATCTTCTACCAGGTTTTTCCAAGGAGCCTGTTCTAGCACTGCTAAAAGTCTTGTGATGACCTTTATCACGAGAAGCGTTTACAAAATCTTTTATTGCTTTGAACCATGTGTTTTTTTTCTTCTCTATTCCAAGATCAATATCAACTTGAATATCCAGTGCACCATTGCCATGGTTTGACTCTCTTTCCCTCTTCATTGCCTCCTGTACAATCGGACTAAATCCAACTGAAGACTGGAATTCTTCCAAAGTAAGTTCCCTGCCAGTTTGAAGCTCTTTTACTCCATTCGATGACCCATCTTTGGCACTTGTAATCACAAGAAATTCCTTGCCACTGTCTCGATCCCTGATCCTGCAAACAGATTCCACAACCCCTTGGCTGTTCAAGACCTCACTTGCATCAGGAGCCATCTCACAATCTTCCTGGATGACCTGCGGCATGAAGAACACAGAGTTGTCATCTAATACTAATCCCAGACAAGCTGCAAAAAATTGCACCTACCTACCTTAGACTGATTGGTAACTGTCCCTTCTTGAATTGATCCACTTCTTCCGATGCCACATTTACTCGCTATCTCCCTTCCATCTCCCACGCTTGAGGCAGGTAGAATATGCCCGGATGAGCCTACCATGGACAGGTCAAAACCATTGCCTATATCTGCTGCCACCGCTCCAGAAGAGTCTTGGATAAAATTGGACGTGTTGGTCTTACCCACTCTGCCAAAAAAAGAACGTCTTTCCTCGTATGAGATGTGATCCATGTCATTAGCAATTTCTTGTGATACATCAGATTTATTATCTTTAACTAATGGATGTTTCTGCTGACCATCCGAAGAAATAAGATATTGATGTCTGCTTGTGCCACTTTGCTTGTCTAGATCGCCGTTAGACTCTGCCCCTGATCCTTGCTCGATTCGTTCATAAAGTACAAATGCTCTGTTAGAGTCTTCTCTCCCCAGCCTAATGCCCATTTGGGAGAAAAGACGCTGCCTCCTTTCATAGATGCTACTTGTATTGCTCTGCCACACTTCATATTTTGATAATAAAACCTGCTGTGATTCTACAAAAGTTTTGGCCATTCGAGAATTTTCATCCCCGCCACTTTCGCTCTCTGAAGAGGGCGATGCAGGGATGGCTTCCGAGGTCTCAAAGTATTCCTCTTGGTCGCCTTCAGTGCTCGAATCCATCATCGTTAAACTAAGAAAATGAATGACGGTGTCCGAGCCATACCAATGGCAGTCAAGATAAACATTCCAAACAAAAAAACATCCTCCTCCGTTCAGATGCAAGTCTTCGCAACCGATCTATCTGTAAAGTAAAGCGATCTTGTGCGAATACAGATTAGAATAAAAATAGCCAAATCTGAAAGTCGGATCTCGATCAAGATCAGAAGGCTTCTGGCTTTCTAACATAGAAAAGGTATCAAATGAAGATGTTTCAGCTGATCCAAACGAAGGGATACAAATGCGATGAAAAAAAACAGAAGAGAAGCTAACTTAGACCGAGTGGGAATGGGTACATTAGCTTCCTATGCATGGGCGCGAGTTGGGTGAGGCTCGCGCACGAAAGCGGGTGCAAGGACGGCAGCGGAGTCCAATGTGTACCAGGTATCACGTCCAACTCAAGTACAGTGCTGATAGAATGGAAAAATGCGCGAAAGACCTTGAGATACTCAGAAACTGAAAGTCGCAACTATCAGAGGCCAACCTGCAACTTAAGCCTTAGAGGAACCCCTTCCTCTTCTTCTTCCTCTTTCTCAGAATCGTCCCCCATCATCGGCCCATAGCGCTGGTGGTGGGACTCGCGGTTGTATCTTGTTGTCCTACAAAGCAGATGGGCTGAAGCATGTGCCTTCGTTTAAAAGTTCCAAGTATTATTGTTTTTATTTCTTTTCGCGTTTTTCTAATTAGATCGATGCACTCCTTTTCGAGTTCCAAATCGTTTCATTTATGATCAACGTTCAGATTTCCAACTTCCAAGCCCGCGGGCGTCACGACTCACAGCAGGGACATAAAAATGTATACGTCTCCTTCAACCCCAATTTATTTAAAGAAAAGTCTCTCCTGGCCTTAGCATGTTCTTTGATCTTCGGTGTCACGTGAGCCGCCTTCTTTCACTTTCTTACCTTACCAAAGATGGATTCTAATTTCTAGCTCTAAACGAGAACAAAGTGAAGAAGCCTCCAATATCCTTCATGCTTCTCCCTCTTTATATCCCTCTTTAGAAAGATACATGGTGGGGACAAAATACCTTGAATGCCCAAGAAATATCATGGACACAATGAATTCACATTGAGGGTGAGTTCAGATAGGGCGACACATTTTTGCTGACTCACCTAGAGCTAAATGTGTATGCAGTTCACATAGACGGGGGGCTCTTTCAGAAAGCTGAAAGAGAAAATTATATCTATTGGTTGAAGACTTAATTTAACCAATCAAAAGATAATGTCAGGCCGGTACAATTTTGCCCTGAGGGGGGGAGCCTGGCTCAACTGATGGTGGACCCGGAACAATTGGCCTTTACAAATATATAATAAAGTCTCTCCATCTGGCAACACAGTGTGTTCTATGTGAACCCAACGTTAGATGCGTGGTAGCTTCTGCATACATGATCCATGCTCAACCATAGATGCACAAAGTGATGCCTCTAACATCACCATCGCTTCAATAACAAATGTATCATTACCTTATTCTAACACATGAATGCCCTTTTTTGATCCATGAACTCCATTATTTACATCACCTTTTTTACCACTTTTGGAAATGCATACAAAAACGGCTTCGTATAATTGTTAGGACAATCCTCATGAGTTGTGAAACACCAAACTTTGAACTCATGTCATATTTTCATGGAGCCACTATGTCGTGGTACAATCAAGTAAGGACTTGCAAGTTTAAATTGGCCGTGTGTACTCATGTCCCATAGTATCATGTATCTTGTAGTCTTGTACTTCATATATTGTACACTCTAACAAGGGGCTTTTTTTTTTACTTATGATCATGAATTGCGGGATCTATCGAGCAATTTTTGCAATCAAATGGATGATCTCAAGTTGTGAAATTGAAGGCCTTTCATGGGCTTAACAAGAAGAGCAAGGAGGAGACAAAATGAGAGAAAGAAGAAGAGAGACATACACACTTTGCGTGGGAGCCTTGAAACCCACGTAATCGATCATATGAGGTAATGCTTCATTAAAGAATGTATATGAACATAGGGGTAAGGTTACATGACATGTACATCCCAACAATCTCCCACTTAAGGGTCAATGTGACCATAAGTGGCAAAATATACAAAGAATGATATAGAACAATGCAATAATGTACATGAAGATTCCAAATCTCAAGCCATACCAGTCAGCCTACACCAACTACCTCAAATAAGGTGTATCCATGCACATCAAACTACTCTAGACTCATATTGATAATAGTCGAGCTCGCATATGACCAATGCAAGAACTGGTGAAGTTCGTGCAAAGCCCCCACTCACTTTATGCCTCTGTCAGTCATCCAATGACTAACAACTCTCAGTGCAAATGCTCCAATAGAAATTGCAATGTCTTATCTCGAGCATAACAGCTCGTACATTAGACTCCCAAATGCTGACAAAACTTATGTTATCCTGGCTAACCTAACCATGTCAGCTATGTGTGTATCCCAGGAATCACCAACATGTCTTGATATACCCATGTCAACATTTGGCATGAGCGAATCTAAGAATGACTACATAATAATTGAATCCTCATCATCCAAATAAGTCATCCTCTCAACCAAGGATGTGTCTAGTTGTGCATCTTGAGAGTTATCTTGTTGTCCCACACATTGTGCATCATAAGAGCTATCACTAAGTGCATCATCATGCTCCACATGAGCTAACTACATAACATCAACACCAAGGTCCATTTAATGATCTAACTCTAATTGAGTGTCATCACACTTCTCTACTTGAACATCCACATCATGCTCTAAATGAGCATCAAACTGATCATCCAAAGTATGTTTCACATGAGCATCTGCATGATAAACCAAATCTTGCATACATAAACATCATGAGCATCCAAAACATGCTCTACATGTGCATCTATCTGAACATCTAAATCCTTCCATACATGTGCATCAAGAATGTCAATAAACCTATATGTAGGTAGACAAAATGAGACATGATGAGTCTCACACTACACATAGGTTGAACTCCCATTGAGACGAGACTATCTCTCACATAGGGTAATTGCAATGAATACATATGCCCAAGCTTGGAACCTCTAATAAGCCTACATTGTCCCTACTACAACTGAAAATGATGCTCACCAAGCGATAACTGGCAACCGTTATCCTACAATTGATCAACTGATATCAAGCTATAAGGAATGAAGGCATATATTTTACATGTGTGAGTGAAATGATGCTCTAATAGGTAGTATAAGGCATACATCTCTTGCACCCTCAATGTCATATACTAAGCCATCAATCATGTGCACACATTCATGAATCTCATCTGAAATCAACAAAACCACCCACGAATTGGTGTAACATGGAAAGTGGTTAATGCATCAAGCAACCAAATTGTATGTGTGTTATCCATTGAACAAGAGGAATCTTGAGATGAATCGTATGAGAAAATGATATCACCATCACTACCATAATCAATCACCATATGCTCTACTAAAACCACTACCTAACCTATATCATATGCATGTCTCTTATGTCATTGTCACATCTACCTAAAGCAACATCGTCGATTATGACCCACATGACCACATTGCCAACATCAAATCCTTTAATATGGTCTATGTCTCACATGAGTCAACGGACTCGCATACATATCATGAAGGCTCTACCATAATGCACTACTCGTCTCCTCATACATCATAGGTGTGTATACAAAATCCAGAAGATGCAACTAGATAGTGGTAGAATAGGAAGTGAACTCAGAGAACTTAAGCAATCATGATCAAAATAGAGACAAAACTATCAACATAACTACACTTCCAAATTATATGGGTGAACATGAGCAGAAATCATATTTCTTTCATGCCTCAACAATAAGATACAAAGAGAAGAGAACATTAGAGGAAGTGTCAACCACCCTGCAAGAATTAAAGAAAGCGAAACTTCAGTGTTCTATAACCCTAGAATAACTTTTACAAGTGAAGCCCCATCTATGGAACAAATTGTCACATCAATTGAATTTGAAGGAAGGAAGCACACCAACTAAGAAAGAAAAGGTGGAAGAAACACCAACTATTAAGATACCCATGGATAAAGTTTGAGACTTTAGTGAAGGTGATGAAGGAAATGCCTATCTCCCAATTACATTTTGAGGATACATGATCAAGGCCATACTAGATACGAGAGCTGGAGTAGGAATATCTAAAGAGATTTGGGATAAATGGGGAAAAACAGACCTACGACCAACTACGATGAAGTTGCAGTTGGTAGGTGGTCATGTTGAATGACCTTTTGGACTCTTGTAGAATGTAATTTTGACTACATGCAGAGTAGAATTTGAACACACCTTTGCCATATGTCAATTCGGTAAGGCAAGCAACTATGAGGAAATCCTAGGAAGACCATTCATGTGACAGTTAATGGTGGTTCAAGATTGGGGAAGAGATCCCTTGTATCCTCAACACCAAGGCATGAATACCAAAAAAAATCTCCCAAATTTCTCGTATAGCCCCATCCCACCCATTCAGTGGAATCCTATACATAAGGAGGATGATATAACATTGGCAATTAGGTCAAGAGGAAGACAGACCAATAGAAGACCTAGCTACATGCCTCAAATATTTCCAAATGAAGCATTTGAACCAAATGGATGGATGCAAATATTAGTAACGTTGGATGTATGCATAAATGAAGAAATAAGAAGGATGTGTGGATGAAGAAGGATATGATCTGAGCTTGTACATGCTAGTACTCCAAGAGGTAGAAGAAGAAAAAATAATAGAAAAAGAATGGGAAGAAGAATACAAAAACATAGAAATGGAACCTTAATTTGACTAAGAAGAACAATACCTAAAGGAATTAGAAATGAAATCCCAAGGAAAATATATATATATATATATATTCTCCATAGAAGAACACCTAAAAATCCTAGGAAGGTGAGTAATGAAACGGAGGGGGAAAATTTACAACAAGAACACTTTGAGGTGCTTGAACATTTTAAAAGGTACGAAGTAGAGGAAAGAAGGATAACGATTCAAATGCTTAAGAGAGAGGCACAAGAGCAAGTCGCATATGATAACAAAGAACAAACAAAGAAAATTGCAGTAACCCTAGAAGGATACAAAGAGAGATACACCTATATAGGTAAAGATGTGTCTTTAGAAGAGGAACAAGATCTCATATCATTTTTACAAGAATATAGGGATGTATTTGCTTAGACAAGATCTAAAAGGTGTTGATCCCTCTATATGTTCTCATAGAATTCCTATGACACCTAAGTTACACTATCTAAGCAAAGAACTTATACCTATAATGATGTCTATGCAACCAAAATTAAAGAAAAATGGACAAATTGTTGCCAGCTGGATTCATATATGAGATAGAGCACATTGAATGGATTTACCTTTGGTGATTGTACCAAAAAAGGATGGAAAGCTAAGGGTTTGTATTAACCTAAAAAAAGTTAATGTTTCCACCTTTCAAGATAGTTATCCATTACCCATTAGAGATCATCATTAGGAAAGAGTAACAGGCAAGGAAGTGTACATCTTCCTTGATGGATTTTCAGACTATAATCAAGTAGCAATTGCTACAAAAGATTAGCACAAACCTTCCTATGCTACAAAATGGGGAGTGTATACTTTTTGAGTCATGCCTTTTGGTTTAACCAATGCCCTGACCACTTTCCAAAGATTGATGTGCCATGTTTTTAAGGATTTTTTGCAAAAACAGTATGGAAGTCTATGTGGATGATTTAACATTTCATCTCATCATCAAGCCCATATACCAAAACTTAGGAAAATCTTCGACAAATGTAGACTATATCAAGTGTGTTTGAACCCTGAGAAATGCATTTTCATGGTGAGACAAGGTAAAATACTAGGACATATAGTGTCCAAAAATGGTATATATCTAGATACGAGGACAAAATCAAAGTAATTCTTGAATTAGAAAGACCTAGGAATGTGAAAGAAGTGTGAGCTTTTATGGGACATTGTGGATATTATCATAGATTTATTCACATGTATGCCATAATTGCAAAACCTTTGTATGGACTTTTAACTCAATTCAATTAGATAGATGAATGTGAAAAGGCATTTAATGAGGTAAAACAAAGTTTGAGCTCAACACCTATTCTGAAATTGTCAATCTAGACTAAACCTTTCCATATGCATGTGGATGCATCTAATTTTGCCATTGGATGCATACTAGCACAACCAGCAGATGAAGGAAAACTAGATCACCCGATTGTCTATGCCAACAGATAATTAAACCAAGTTGAAAAAAATTACACCACAATTGAGCAGGAAGGCTTAGGGATGGTCTATGTAGTGACAAAGTTTAGACATTACCTACTATCCAACAGATTCAAGTTCTTTATTGATCACCAAGCTCTATTGTACTTGGTCAATAAACCTTGTAATATTAGAAGGCTACTCAGATGGTTTCTATTACTTATGAGATTTTATTTTGAAGTAGTGGTCAAGAAAGGCACAATATGCATGTTACAGCTAATCATTTGTCTAAGATGACTCACGGAGAACCACCAACATGAGTCTAGATGAGCTACGAGATACATATCTATTCAACCTAGAGATATGTCCTAAATGGGCTGAAAAATTGGTACGTATACTCACATATGGATCGAGTTATAAGATCAATGTAGCTAGAGACCAAGAACTTTGGAAAACGCAAAACCTACACATAGCAGCAGAAAGCTTATACTACAAGGATTCTAATGGAATACTTTTAAGATGTGTTGAAGATGAGAAACCAAGTAGACTAATCAAACAAGCCCACGAGAATAAATGGAGAACACATAAAGGTATAAGTGGAACAACTCAATAATTAAAGAGGCTAGGAGTGTATTGGCCAAGCATACAAAAGGATGTACATGAGTATGTAATGAATTATCACATGTGTCAAGTGTCTATGCCGGACGAACACTCATCTATATGCTATTCTACAATAGCACCTATGTGCAGAATTTTTGAAATCACAAACATATCCAGAAGGAGCTAGCCTAGCAAGAAAAAGAGCCATGGAAGAACAAAGTAAATACTATGTAATTATGGGAAAGGAATTGTTCAAGCGAGGAAGGGATAATCAACTAAGATTGTGTGTAGATGAAGGAGAATACCTTCCCACATTAGAAATAGTGCATGTAGGAGCTACTGGAGGTCATTTCTCAGTTAACAAGACTGTTACAATGATTCACTTTTGTAGGCTTATGGTGGCTAACACTACATATGGATGCAAAAACTTATGTGCAAAGATGTGACATATGTCAACGAACTAAGTATTCAATACGATGAGATAACATGCCATTGAGACCAATGGTCAGTGCAAGAGCTTTTTTCTAGATGGGGAATAGACTTTATTGGAGCCATTAATCCCCCAACAAGAGAATCTCATGCAAAGTATATCATAATAGCTACCAAGGACTTAATGAAATGGATAGAAGCCAAAGCCACAAGGAAAAATGGTGATCAAACCACTGCAAAGTTCTTATTTGAAAACATCTTCGCTAGATTTGGACTACCAATCAAGATAGTAAGTGACAGGGGTATGCATTTCATCAATGTCGTGAATGATTCACTGATGAAAATCTCTAGTGATTCACTAAAACTAAGCACCCTATCATCCATAAGCAAATGGACAAGCTAAAAGTTCAAGTAAAGTATTATGTATAATTCAGGATGATTCACTGGCTCGCGATCACCTATTCTTGATTAGAATACAAAATATGGACCATGACCATCAGTCTCCAGTCATGAGTCAAGATTTCCATGTCCTCTACACTTTGCCTCAAACGGTTGACACATGGACTAAAGCTGAAATAGAGGCTTGCTCGAGGCTTTCAATTTACAAGCCAGATCTTGAAAGATGCACATAGGTAATGAACACATTGCATCATACGATAGATAAACCATTAGTGCTGGAAGAAAAAGTCATGGATTTACAAGGAAACTGGAAAAACATCTGCGTCATGCATGATTAATTAAGGAAGCTTTTGGATGGGTGAAAGGAAACATTATAGACTTGAAGGATGAAGTCCATGAAGCTAAAAAGAGGACCTTTGTGGACATCAATTGAATGGATATTGAGGAAGAAGTACAGTTGGTGCACCAACATTTTTGCTTCCCAAACATGCATAGGTATACAACACCACAAAAGATAGTAGTTCAACTCTTATCTCATGCCGTCAAATAAATTGATAATTAGATAAATTTGACTCCTTATGTCCAAGAAAGACTTTTCAAAGTGAAGAAACAATGGGGCATCAAAAAATCCTTGACAAGTAGCATGACATAGACCCTTTTGATACATTAGGCCTTGAATATATGCAAATACTTACAAGAAATGCCATCAACTCTAGAAGTGAAAAAGTATGTAAAATCAACCACTATGCCTAAAAATAAATGAGGCATAGAGATAAATGATGACACAAGCACAAGTTCACAACCTGGAATGAGAGGGTCTAAGCAAATGAGGGACTTAGAATAAGTTGACACCCCACCCTCTACTAAAAGGAGTCACACAATTCAAAATTCAATTGTGGCTCAACCACCTCCCATTATAGACACATAGTTGGCGGAAGTGCTATAAACCACAGACACATATATGAAAGGGCAAGTAAACCTCAATGTCCAAGGACATCACTACAGATAGATGAGTCAAGCCAAAGAAAAGAAATAAGCAGGCAAAAGGCTATCTAAAATGAGTCACTACAAGGAACTAGGCTTATAGAATTCACGCTCATGCTCAAGATTTGTTGATAAGGATGATCAATCAACGTTTAACACTAATCGTAACACTGACATGAATGATGATGGTCGCTAGGATGAGTTAGATCAAATGGTGGATCAACAAGAAGAGGTTAGTAATCCATAAGAAGAGGAAGAATAAGCAATTGATAAAGAGGTCCTACAAGTGTCAATATCTGACAATGCATTCATAATTCAAATCAATGATATGACAAAGCTACAATTTCAAGAAGTAAGTTTGGAAGGTGTCAAAACTATGGTCAAGCCCAAAGAAGAAGATAAAAAAGCAATAGAGACCCAGACTGAAGTACCTGTTATTCCAATATGGGTAATAGCAGAGCCATCACCAATGGATGTGCAACATGCATGCAGTAGTTCTAAAGTACTCTCAGAGAGAGAGGCTGAGCTACATATTCAATTACAAATCCGATAGTCATTTAACGAAACAATGCATGTAGTTAAGGGAAAATATGTGCTTATAGGAGAAACCCCAATGATACCACAAACATGGTTGAGTGTGGATGTGGCACATTTAAAACCAATTGTCAAACATATGATTCAAAGTGCCATGGACACTCAACAAACAATTTTTGGAGGTTGAAAAAGGATATGAGCAAGCTCATGTGTGTTGATATATTTAGGTAGTGATGTGTGTGAACACTCTAGGATTGCCAGGTGCACTTTTTTCCCTCTTTGGGAGGTTTTTTCCCCCGGCTTGTATATATGCCTATTGCCCTAATGGGCTACTTATCTTTGTACATTCTCTAGTAATACATTCAGTATTGTGTGTTTTGCTCCAAGCTTCTTCTTCTTCCTTGCGTTGTTCGCGTGCTTCCACAGATGTCTAACTTGGTATCAGAGCAGGTCGCCGCTTCATCTAGGGCGCCGTCTACACCTCTCCGGTTGCAGTCTCAGGTTCGCACAAAATTTGGTGAGCATACTCAAGGTGTTTTAGAGATAAAACCGGCTTCACTCTATTGTGCTGAAATCACGATCAAAGCTCGTTTTGGCATCCGAACGCACTATCACAGCACTTGTGCAGGCTATTTCATCTTTTTGTGCCAAAGCTATATACCTATTTTTGTTTGCTAGTATAAGCGTCTCGAAGTCTGCTACAGGTTTAGCAGAACTCGTCTAGGTAGTTCTGTTCAACTCTTTAAGACATAGTCAATTTTCTGCATCAAGGTATTTTAGTCCCTGGCCATGGGTGAAAGTAGTGATGTATTTCGTATGTTGACTGTTGAGGATAAGTTGGATGGTACCAACTACTCGTTGTGCGCTTATAGGATGCGACATGTATTGGTTGCAAAAGGACTGTGGAACATTGTGCAAGGTGTTGAAAAACGTCCTATCACACTTGCAACTGTTACAACAGTAGGTACTGAAGCTGATGCAGAAGGTGTCAAAGATGATGATATTCTGTATATTCCTGTTTGTGCTGCGATTTCTGCTACTCCTAGTATAGAGCAAATTCCTTGGGATGGTAGAGATGCCTAGGCACATGCATTGATAGCTTTGTCTATCAAACATGCCATTATTCCTCACATTCGCTCTTGCAGAACAGCTAAGGATGCTTGGGATACACTTACCACATTGTACCAAGCTAGGAATGAGGCTTGTGTTGCTTACCTCCGAAAACAATTGGAGAGTGAGCACATGAATGAAGGTGATTCTATGGCCAGTTTTCTAACAAAGATAAAAGACTTGAAGGAACAATTGATTTCTGCTGATGAAGTTATACCAAATAGCTCACTTGTGCAGACCGTTCTGAATGGTCTTCCTAATTCATATCAGAGTTTTGCTTCTGCTCTTCAGTTGATGATGAAAGGCAATCCAAATGCCTTGTCATTTGAGGAGTTAGTCTCTGTTTTGTTGCAGGAAGATCAGTCCAAGCAGAACAAGTCCATTATGCGTGTTGCAGATCAAGCTTTCCTGGCTAGTCAGAAGGGCAAAGGAAAATGGAGCTCTTCAACTAGTAAGCAAAAATATGCTAATTTTGCACAATCAAAGAGGGAAGATAAAGACGAAAAGAAATCAGAAAAGTAGAAATTGTTTTGTAAGTATTGTAAAGGAAATGATCATATCATAAAGAACTGTCCAAAACGGGCTGCTAAAGAGGCAAAGAAGAAAGATGCTGGAATGGTTGTTGCAGAAGCCTCTACACCAAAAACAAAGTCTGCTAATCTTGTGCAAGAAGAAGAATGGGCGTTTACTACTGTTTGCAGTTTTGACCCATCTTCTCATCTTCTCTTGCAGCGTAGTTTCTTCTCTTCACTGGAGCTTGCCCCTACAGGGAATACTGTTACATGCGCCAACAACTCCTCTTATCTTGTTATGGGAGTTGCTAAGATCATTTTGACTATTGTTGATGGTAGTTCTTTCACTTTGTCAGATGCTTTGTTTGTGCCAGTGATCAAGAAAAATCTGTTATCAGTTTCTGCATTAGCCAAGATTGGCTTGGTTGTGAAATTTGTTGATGACAAATGTACAATTCATGATCTGTCAAATGCCGATGTGATTATTGCTTCTGGCATTTTATGTCATGGGCTGTATAAGCTCATAGACTATGAAAGATCTGTAAATGATTTGGCATGTGCAGTACATGATTCTCAGGCTATGTTAGATGCAAAGATTTGGCATGCACGCTTTGGTCATCTGAATTTTGCTAGTTCGCTACGCCTGTAGAAATCTGAAATGGTGTCCTCTTTGCCCAAACTTGAAGCACCTAGAAAACATGTTTGTGAAGGCTGTATTTTGGGCAAAATGCAGCGTTCCTCATTTCCAAAAGATGGTTCAGTTTGGGCTACTCAAAAATTGCAGCTTGTACATAGTGATGTCTTTGGTCCTATGCAGACACCTTCTTTTGGAAATTATCTTTACTTCATGACTTTCATTGATGATATTTCCAGGCATGCATGGGTATATCCATTGAAGGCAAAGTCTAAAGTGATCATGTGCTTCAAACAGTTTTTGGTTTTGGCTGAAAATTTGTCAGCATGTAAAACGGGCACTCTCCGTTCTGATTGAGGGGGGGAATATATGTCTTCTGATTTTAATGCATTTCTGACTAAAGTGGGATAAAACACCAGTGTACAGTGTCGTATACACCTCAGAATGGAGTTGCTGAATGAAAGAATAGGTCACTCATGGAGATGGCGAGGTGTATGGTCAAGAGTTAGGCTTTACCACATAGTTTCTGGCTTGAGGCTGTCATATGTGCAGCATATGTACTTAATAGGTGTCCCACTAAAGCACTGCAGTCTATCACTCCATATGAGGCTTGGCATGATCACAAGCCATCTGTTGCTCATCTGCGTGTTTTTGGTTGTTTGGTATATGCATTAGTGCCTGAACAACATCGTAGAAAATTGGATGATAAAGCAGTAAGATGTATTTTTGTTGGGTACAGTTCTGAAAGTAAAGGCTATCGTCTCTATCATCCATAGACTAAATGCATTCTGGTTAGCCATGATGTTGTTTTTGTGGAAGATGCTATTAAGCCATTGATTTCATGTACTAAGGAGACATGTGTTAGCTCCAAAGACATGTATGATACTTTGCAGCCTCTTTTTACAGGTGGACAGTCTAGTGTTGGTCTTAATGAGGCAACTTCTCAGCCTTTGCAAGTTTCATGTGATGATGCAGATCATCCCATTTCTGATGCAGATTTACATGATGCACTTGTTGATGAGAGAGTTGATATTGAGCAGGCAAAAACTATGCCAAAATGGCTAGTGCAGACTTTATGTGAGAGCAAATTAGATGCACCTCTATCATATCATACTTGATCAGGCTCTCATAGTGCCTCTTTTGCATCAGATTGCTATGCTATGGCTGCATCTAGAATCTGTGATGAGAATGAGCTTGTTTCGTTTGATGAAGCACAAAATTCAAAAAAATTGGATGGCTGCTATGCAATCTGGATATGATGCTATAATGAAGAATGGTACTTGGTCTTTATGTGACTTGCCTCCTGGCAAGAAGGCCATTGGCACTAAGTGGGTTTACAAGCTGAAGTGTAAGCCTGATGGAACAATTGGGAGGTATAAGGCTAGGCTTGTTGCAAAGGGCTATGCACAGGAAAGAGGCATTGATTTTGATGAGACCTTTGCACCTACATGCCATATGACTACTATTCGGAGCATCTGTGCACTTTAAGCCCATCATGGTTGGAATGTACATCAGTTGGACATTAAACTACATTTCTGAATGGTGACTTGCATGAAGAACTGTATGTTTTTCAGCCTCATGGCTTTGTGTAGAAAGGGCATGAAAACCAGGTTGCAGGTTAAAGAAGGCATTATATGGATTAAAGCAAGCACCACATGCTTGGTATGAGAAGATACATGCCTATCTGATTGCACATGGTTTTGAGAACAGCCCAACTGAAAGCACCTTATATGTCAAGTGTGCTAATGATGTGCTTTTGATCATTGTTGTTTATATTGATGAAATGTTGCTCACTGTTCCTCATGAGAGACATATTGCTGATTTTAAGGCTGATTTACATGCCTCATTTGAGATGTCTGAATTGGGGCATTTATCAACCAATAGAGGCATCAACATCATTGAATGACAAAATCCAAAGCCTCTAAATGAATTAGAGACATATACTAATTAGTTAAAAATAGAACAAAATCTTTGTTCACAATGGGAATCTAACTATGCTAAAGATATGATGGAATTAAATAAGAATTGGCATGAAGCAATCCATAAATAGAGTGAGCAATGCCAGCAAGATGTCGACCAACTCAAAGAATTATGTGAAGGCAAAATTAAAGTAGAAGCAGAGCTCAAGGAAGTACAAAGATAGAGCAAAGACAAAGATCAAATCATCTCTCACTTATAAGCTCAAATAATGAAAATGAAGAATGATAAAAACATGGGGACACCGATAGTGCAAGACCACAATCTGGCTACTAAGGAGACTGGGGTATGTCCTCTTTCCCCCCCCATTGTTCCATCTCCAACACAAGATCAACATGAAAGAGAATTTGATGGAATTTCAATGCCATACATTGCAGTGCCAGAATAGAGAGAACGCGCATTACTAGAGTCCCGCCTCACACAAAATTTTGAAGACGCAGTAGTATGTGTGATGAAGGAAGCAAAAATAAAAAGAAATTATCTTGATAAAACCATGAAGCCATTTCATGTACCCTATGGTATTATGAAAGAGAAGACATGCAGGTACATTAAGAAAAGCATCCAACAGGATCCAGATCACGATATGAACTTTGAGACAACTACTTTCAACTATACGCAAGAAGAATTTGATGCAATCGATCCTCTCTGGAGGAAGATATTTTTAGAGAAGAATCCTACTTTGTAGGTGCACTGGCAAGAGTCACATATTTATTAGAAGTCAATCCATCCTTTTGCCATGTGCCAAGATGTTGCCCATGGACACAATTTTGAGAAGATCAGCAAAGTGGTACAATAAATAAGCAGTGGCTCAATTTTCCAGTACTATCAAGCCTGCCTAATAAATACTTGCCTACATAAGATTATATGATCCAAACTAACAAATTTTGGATGTTAAGATATGCATGCATTAACTATCAAGCTTACAAATAAGATCCTCAACATGATCATAATAGTACTATAAGTCTTCAAGCACAATGAGTATACATTTTTGAACTTCATTGACATAAACCAAGGCAAAGATGCCTTGATTTTTTATCTTTATATCATGCCAAGTCACCTAACCATAATGGCTTACTATTCTAGAATTATGTTTCTCCCAAGTCCCTATTTACAAACTTTCAACAAAGTATTTTTTAGGATATTTTGAAGTAGACTCAGAAATATTTTTGAAGATGTCATCTAATTTAAATGCTAGATGTGTAGCATGCTAAGTTTTTTTGTTGATCATCATCAAGATCCACATGATGGAGCCAAATATCCACAATGGAAAGAATTCATGATCAGAGAAGCCAACCAGATCAACCAAATAGAGAAAAAAGTATACCAAACTTACATGCATCACCATCAGTAGCATTTTGGGGATGACAGATTTCAGGAGGAGGGATGTGTGGAGGGGCATGCATGAGGCTAAAACAAGACACAGGAGAAGGAAAAGAAATGGTCCCAAGATTGTTGCAAGATTGCACTTCCCAACCTATGTTACTGCATCTTCAGCCATAGGTTCCATGCATGGTCAACAATGATAATGCAGCAATGCCAGTGTATGAATATAAGGAATACAAAGGGCAAAACAAAAGCATTGGATTGAGGATTGGATAAGGTGACAAATGCCTCTGAGTCTTGAAGGCTTCCTCTACCATTGGTAGTGTGCAATTAGAAAAAATATACACATAAATTATATCATCAAGTCGCAAAAGAAGAAGTGGGCAAGAGGTGAGACAATTGGTCCATCTCCAACCACAAGTTGGACATCGGGAAACCCCTCCAATTATGTGTCAGGAGAACCCATAGAAGCCTATCAAGGGGCGATAAAGACTAAGGGGGGAGATAGTGTTGTATAGGACCAAAGAGAAGAGAGAGTAGAAGAAAGAAGAGAAGAAAAGAAGAACCCAAAATTTTCAAGAAATGGCCCATTTTCTTTTCTCTAAAAACCATTGTAGAACTATGAGAAACATTGTAAATGCTCTAGAGGAGCCCTCTAGATGCATAACCCCTTAAGGTTATAACATTACCTTGATACAGTAGTAGGAACTTAGTGATTTATAGAGAAAGTGCCGATCTTAGATGCAAAAGGACCAAAATCAGGGCACATGTATATAAGTCACTTGTCACTCTTTTGTAAAATTTTTTTGCCATTTTTAAGAGCTAACTTGCAAAAATTTTGAATTTTCTTCTTCTTGCCTATGTGATTTCTTCTTAATGAGCTTGTGTTTGTGCTTGAAGCATGAAATGTGTGCCTAGAGGTGTTGTCTATCCCTTCCTCATCCCTTTTCACTGTTAAGGGGTGTGTGTGTGAAACAATATAAGAAATTTAGAAATGAGAGTAGGTGTTTTCTGCCACTCTATTTTTTGGCCATAACTTGAAGCGTAGAAGTTAGATCAAGCTAGAAATACCACTATTAGATGTTTCTCATCGAGAGCTTCAAAACAACTTGCTATTGACTATATTTGGGTAGCGGAGTTGAGCGATATTGCTCTATTTGTGTCTACTATTGCACCAAGTATCACGATATACACTTTGTGTAAGAGGTGTTGTGTGAGGTGGATGTTCCCTATTTGCATGCATTACTTATCCCTTTCATACATTAACCATCATTTATGCACATGTTTCCATGCACTTGATCGGGCTAGGCTCTTGGATTGATAGTTTAATGTGTGTATCAATTCCACCACTATATGCATTTGCTTGATGATTGAGATTTAGTTTCTTTCGTTGAAAATCCGTAAGATAGGGGAGCTTAGGTACACATCCTTCTAGACCTTTTGAACCTCCACCTTGATGCAATGGAGTTAAAAAGATGGATTTTACTTGAAAAATAGAGCTACTCCTCTTGATGAAGTTTCATCTTTGATTCGGTGACCTCTTGTTGTTGATGTAGACTTTCTTTGCTTCTTTCCTTCAAACTTTTATGAGGCCTTTACTTCATTTTAGTAGC
This sequence comes from Ceratopteris richardii, assembly GCA_020310875.1. NCBI lineage: Eukaryota > Viridiplantae > Streptophyta > Polypodiopsida > Polypodiales > Pteridaceae > Ceratopteris > Ceratopteris richardii. Next base: position 215,430,162 of record CM035406.1, read on the forward strand.
TCCATTTTCTCTCTTTGATAATCCAATTATAGCTTTGATACCAATAATGGAGGATAAACACTCCTATGTAAAGGAAAGCAAATGAACCCTCCTAAGATCCTATTGTTTTTAGATAGAGGCTTTATGTTTTCTGAATTTCTCTTGGTACATGTAGACACTGAAAATTAAACTTTTCACACTCAAAGTAGACTTAGAGAAATTTCAAATGAGAGTAAAGTCACTTTGTTTGGACACTCGATGATGCCTCAACCAACTTCATCAAAACAGACTACTTGATCAACTCATAGAGTATTAGCTAACTACACATACAATGTTTTGGTCATATCTCTAAACTTGTGTAGGTAATGACCTCAAAATTTATAACACTCAAAGTAGACTTTATAAGATTTCCAACAACACAAAAATCACTAGAAAAAGATATAAAGTGAAGGAGAAACAAAATTACAATAATAGGGGGTCTATCAAGATCATTTATAGAGATAGTGTGTAAAAGTGAAATCTCTACAAAATATGAAAAGAACAGGTAGCAAGGGGTGAACTTGGTGACACTTTTTCATGAGTCAAAGTCATAATACAACTCAATTAGAGGCTTTCAAGGTTACATATTAAAAACCTCTTTAACCAATCATAAACATATACATGTCAAAAACTTAGATCCAATCACAACAATAGGTGACCTATTTCTTCTTTAATCAAATTCTTTCCATTCTAGACACAATTTGGTGCATCTAAATCATGGAAACCATCCTCCTTTGCTTGTGGATGATGTGGAAGGTGAAACTTAGGGCATGTTCCCAAACTCTTGAGCTTGAAACACTTTCTAACTTCCAACACACAACCATGCATCTAGCATGCATATAAAACCATGAGCATAAACTTGCTCACCAAGTCTCCAAAATGAGCAAGTACATGTGAAAGAATCCTAAGGAAAATTCGATAGAATATCCCCTATAAACTGAAGAATCAAGATAAGATTAGCAATAGCAAATGAATAACAAATAACCTTTCACCATCTATGAATGATCTGATCGTAGACAATGGCAAAGACACATGCCAAAAACTAATGGCAATACATGCCAAACCTATTGGGTGTGTGAGTGATTGATGTTGGAGATAGACGTCTGCGGAAGCACGTGAACAACACAAGGAAGGAGAGGAAGCTTGGAGCGCAACACACAATACTGAATGTATTAGTAGAGAATGTACAAAGATAAGTAGCCCATTAGGGCAATAGGCGTATATACAAGATGGGGGAAAAAACCCTCCTAAAGAGGGAAAAAAGTACCCCGACGGTCCTAGTGTGTTCATACACATCACTACCTAAATATATCAACAAATCCCCCCTGGGAGTGATGCGGTGAACAAGGAGCTGGCACTCATGTATAAGGAAGTGCCAAGCTATGTGGAATCAATCCACAAAAGGAAGTAAGCCCAAATCTTTGCGACAAGCTTCAAACTTCTCCTTAGGTAGAGCCTTCGTGAAAAGGTCTACAATGTTTTCCTGCGTGGGCACATATGCCAAGCTGATCTTCCCAGCAGAGCACCTCTCCCTGACATAATGATAATGCACCTCAATGTGCTTAGTGCGAGCATGGAACATAGGGATCCTCGCAATTGCCAATGCGCTCTGACTGTCAATGAAGATGGTGGTTGCAGAAGATTGACCAACACCCAAATCAGCCATAAGGCGTCTGAGCCACACACACTCAACAGTAGCTATGAAAGTTGCCCTATACTCAGCCTCACAATTGGAAGTGGCCATAGTAGGCAGCTTCTTGCTCAACCAAGATATACATGCGCTACCAAGCATGAAGCAAAAGCCACTAGTGGACACACGAGTGTCATAGCAACCATCCCAATCAGAGTAAGAAAAAGCATGCAAATCTAGCGGTAGTGATCCCCCCTTGGGATAAAACAACCCAAGTAGCCGAGTACCACTCAAGTAGCGAAAGATGCGCTTAACTGCCTGCTAATGCTTGACTCTTGGGCAATGCATAAACCCTGCTCATCTGTGAGACAACAAACTGAATATCTGGCCGAGTAATGCATAAGTAAATCAAGCACCCAACAACCTGCTGATAGTGAACAACATCAAATGCATCTCCAACATCATGAAGACTCAGTCGTAAACCTGTTTCCATAGGAGCGGCAATAGGTTTACAGTCTTCAAGGCCAAAATGCTGCAATAATGTGTCAATATATTTCGTTTGACACAAAGCCATTCCACCATCAACGTGCATAAACTGAATGCCCAAATAATGATGCAAATGCCCCAAATCAGACATCTCAAATGAGGCATGAAAATCAGCCTTAAAATCAGCAATATGCTTCTGAATAGGACCAGTGAGCAACATGTCATCAACATAGACAACAATGATTAGAAGCACATCATTAGCACGCTTAACATATAAGGTGCTTTCAGTTGGACTGTTCTCAAAACCATGTGCAATCAGATAGGCATGTATCTTCTCATACCAAGCATGTGATGCTTGCTTTAAACCATATAATGCCTTCTTTAACCTGCACACCTGGTTTTCATGCCCTTTTTGCACAAAGCCATGGGGCTGAAAAACATACACTTCTTCATGCAAGTCACCATTCAGAAATGCAGTTTTAATGTCCAACTGATGTACATTCCAACCATGATGGGCTGGAAGTGCACAAATGCTCCGAATAGTAGTCATACGACATGTAGGTGCAAAGGTCTCATCAAAATCAATGCCTCTTTCCTATGCATAACCCTTTGCAACAAACCTAGCCTTATACCTGTCAACTGTTCCATCACGCTTATGCTTTAGCTTGTAAACCCACTTAGTGCCAATGGCCTTCTTGCCAGGAGGCAAGTCACATAAAAACCAAGTACCATTCTTCATTATAGCATCATATTCAGATTGATAGCAGCCATCCAATTTTTTGAATTTTGTGCTTCATCAAACGAAACAGGCTCATTCTCATCACAGAGACTAGATGCAGCCATAGCATAGCAATCTGAAGCAAAAGAGGCACTATGAGAGCCTAAACGAGTACGATATGATAGAGGTGCATCTAATTTGCTATCACGCAAAGTCTACGCCAACCATTTTGGCATAGTTTTTGCCTGCTCAATATCACCTCTCTCATCAACTAGTGCATCATGTAAATCTGCATCAGAATTGGAATGATCTGCATCATCACATGAAACCTGCAAAGGCTGAGAAGTTACATCATTGGGATCAACACTAGACTGTCCACCTGTAAAAAGAGGCAGCAAAGTATCATACATGTCGTTGGAGCTAACACATGTCTCCTTAGTACATGAAAGCAATGGCTGAATAGCATCTTCCACAAAAACAACATCATAGCTAACCAGAATGCGTTTAGTCTGTGGATGATACAGATGATAGCCTTTACTTTCAGAACTGTACCCAACAAAAATACATTTTACTGCTTTATCATCCAATTTTCTATGATGTTGTTCATGTACTAATGCATATGCAAAACAACCAAAAACACGCAGATGAGCAACAGATGGCTTGCAATCATGCCAAGCCTCATATGGAGTGATAGACTGCAGCGCTTTAGTGGGACACATGTTAAGTACATATGCTACACACATGGCAGCCTCAAGCCAGAAACTATGTGGTAAAGCCTGACTTTTGACCATACACCTCGCCATCTCCATGAGTGACCTGTTCTTTCGTTCAACAACTCCATTCTATTGAGGTGTATATGGCACTGTACACTGGTGTTTTATCCCACGTTCAGCCAGAAATGCATTAAAATCAGAAGACATATATTCCCCCCCTCGATGTGAACGGAGGGTGCCCATTTTACATGCTGATAGATTTTAAGCCAAAACCAAAAACTGTTTGAAGCACATGAACACTGCGGACTTTGCCTTCAATGGATATACCCATGCATGCCTGGAAAAATCATCAATGAAAGTCACGAAGTAAAGATAATTTCCAAAAGAAGGTGTCTGCATAGGACCACATACATCACTATGTACAAGCTGCAATTTCTGAGTAGCTCGAACTGAACCATGTTTTGGAAAGGAGGAACGCTACATTTTGCCCAAAATACAGCCTTCACAAACATGTTTTCCAGGCGCCTCAAGTTTGGGCAAAGAGGACACCATTTTAGATTTTTGCAGGTGTAGCAAACTAGCAAAATTCAGATGACCAAAGCATGCATGCCAAAGCTTTGCATCTAACATAGCCTGAGAATCATGTACTGCACATGCCAAATCATTTACAGATGTTTCATAGTCTATGAGATTATACAGACCATGACATAGAATGCCAAAAGCAATAATCACGTTGCCATTTGACAGATCATGAACTATACATCTGTCATCAACAAATTTCACAACCAAGCCAATCTTGGCTAATGCAGAAACTGATAACAAATTTTTCTTGATCCCTGGCACAAACAAAGCATCTGACAAAGTGAAAGAACTACCATCAACATTAGTCAAAATGATCTTACCAACTCCCATAACAGGATAAGAGGAGTTGTTGGCGCATGTAGCAGTATTCCCTATAGGGGCAGGCTCGAGTGAAGAGAAGAAACTGTGCTGCGAGGTAATATGTTTGGTCGCCCCACTGTCAAGTACCAAACATCTGAGTCTACTGCAGACATGCACTACTCATGAGAAGATGGGTCAAAACTTCAGACAGTAGTAAACACCCATTCTTCTTCCTGCACAAGATTAGCAGACTCTATTTTTGGTGTAGAGGCCTCTGCAACAACCATTCCAGCCTCTTTCTTCTTTGCCTCTTTAGCAGCTAGTTTTGGACAGTTCTTTATGATATGATCAGTCCCTTTACAGTACTTTCCTATATCTGTTATCTTCTCTGCTATTGCTCCCGTGTTATATTGTGTAACTATTGTCTTACATGGTATCAGAGCCATAAGGTTCGAATAGCTTGAGAAGTATCACTATTTTAGCCTACTAGCATACTAGAGTACTAGTAGATTATTTGAATGATTACATGATGGATTCATCGTTGAACACTAGTCTTGGTGCTTCAGCTAATGTTAATGTTGCACCTATTCGAATTCGCCCACTTGCATTCACGAAAGGGAAGCTAGATGGAACCAACTATACACTCTGGAAGTTCAAAATTTCTGCAATTTTGGACTCCTATGAATTACTTGACACTATCATGGGACCGATGGGATTGGATCCAGAGCCTATACCAGTTGAAGATCCAGCAAATTCAAGATTGATGATTTAGCCAGATCCAGATCTTCTACGAGCTTGGAAGAGGCGGAATGCTGATGCATTATGTGCAATTGTCACTAGTGTAAGTGATTATGTGCTTACTTTAGTTCAACATACTACTAAAGCACATGAGGCTTGGGACATATTGGCTCGACAATATGAGACCAAGAACCACACTAGGATACAGAATTTAGAAAATCAGCTGGCAAATGAAAAGCATTATGATTCTAAAAAGGCTGAAGATTTTATCAAACGGATAAAACATCTTCAAGATCAATTGGCTGTAGTTGGTGTTGTTATAACAATAGAAGAGCTGGCTCGAAGATGTGTACGTGTTCTTCCAGCAAAGTATGATGGATTAGTAACAGCCCTTAACACCCAGGTAAGACCAACTCCCCTTACATTTGAAGAGTTTTGTGCGATGCTTTTAGAAGAAGAGATGCGGCTGAAGAATCGGCAAAGTACAAGTGATGCTGCATTCTCAGCAAATGCAAAAGGTAAAGGCTCTTCTGATGGATCAAAGAAGAAGCCAAAGAAGAAAAAGTTCACAGGAAGTTGCTTCTATTGTGAAAAGAAAGGCCATGCCATCAAGGATTGCAGAAAGAAGCAAGCTGATGAATGGAATGGGACTGTAAAATCATCGTGGAAGAACAAAGAGTCTGCAAACAACACAGAGCTAGAACTTTGGGTAGCTATTGAAGAGGTATGCTCATCTGCTCAAGTTTGTGTTGATGAACCATGGATTTTAGATAGTGGATCTTGGGGAAAGGACTCCAAGTGTCCAATCGAAGGAATTGGAACCATCTCATTTATCACTTCTCCAGGTGTTGAGAAAAAGTTATCCGATGTTCTCTATGTACCTACACTTAAAAGAAATTTGTTGTCAGTTTCTGCAATAACAGATCGTGGACTTGAAGTTCACTTCAATAAGAGTGGTGCAGAAATCATGGATTCATTAGGTAATGTCGTAGGTAAAGGCATACGACGGGATAACTTGTATGAGTTAAGTGCTTTAACTGCTACAGAAGATAAAGATGTAAGCAGGTTATGGCACCAACGATTTGGGCATCTCAGATTTGCAGTTTTGAAGGAGATGCAAAGAACAGGGATGGTTGCTCATTTGCCTGCATTTTCAGAGTTGCAGGAACCTTGTGAAGCTTGTATGATGGGCAAGCAACAACGAAAGGCATTTCCAAGAGAGACCAGCAATCGATCTCAAGCTCCTCTAGAGTTGGTACATGCTGATCTCTGCGGTAAAATGTCTACACTTGCTTTAGGAGGATCTTTCTACTTTTTGCTGTTAGTCGACGATTATAGTAGAAAGATGTGGGTTTATTTCATTCAAGAGAAGGCTGATGCTTTTGAAAAATTTAAAACGTGGCATAAGTATGTGGAAAATGAATCAGGAAGGAAACTGAAGAAATTCAAAACAGATAGAGGAGGTGAATTCTTGTCAACAGAATTCAATAATTACTGTAAGGAGCATGGTGTGAAAAGGCAACTTACCACAGCTCATACATCTCAACAAAATGGCGTTGTTGAGTGCATGAACAGAACAGTAGTTGAAATGGCTCATTGTATGTTAAAGGCTCAAGACATTTCTGATTCATTCTGGGTAGAAGCAGTCAATTGAAGAGTAGAAGCAAAACTCTGATATGAATCAGGAAGACCATTCAAAACGGTTAGCACAAGTGAGCTATCTGGTATAACCCCATCAGCATAAATCAACTGTCCCTTCAAGTCTTTGATCTTTGTTAGAAAATTGACAGACAAAGCTATCAATGCATGTGCCTGGGCATCTATGCCATCCCAAAAAATCTGCTCTACAATAGGTGCAACAAAAACTGCAGTACAAACAGGAATATGCAGAATATCATCATCTTCGACACCTTCTGCATCAGCTTCAGTACCTGCAATTGTAACAATTGCAGGTGTGATAGGATGTTTTTCAACACCCTGCACAATGTTCCACAATCCTTTTGCAACCAATACATGTCGCATCATATAAGCCCATAATGGGTAGTTGGTACCATCCAACTTATCCTCAACAACCAACATACGGAATACATCACTGCTTTTAGCCATGGCCGTGACTAAAATACCTTGATGTAGAAAATTGACTGTATCTCAAAAAGTTGAACAGAACTGGCCAGATGAATTCTGCTAGACCTGTAGTAGACTTTGAGATGCTTATATTGGCAAACCGAAACTGGTATATACCTTTGGCACAAAAAGACAAAATAGCCTGCATAAGCACTACGCTAATGCATTCGAAGGCCGAAACGAGCTCAGATCGCGATTTCGGCACGACAAAGCGAAGCAGTTTTGATCTCAGAAACACGCTGAGTATGCTCACCAAAATTCGTGCAATTTTGGGATTGCAACCAGAGGAGTGTCGACGGTGCCCTAGATGAAGCGACGACCTGCTCTAATACCAATTGTTGGAGATAGACATCTACAGAAGCATGTGAACAACACAAGGAAGGAGAGGAAGCTTGGATCACAACACACAATACTGAATGTATTACTAGAGAATGTACAAAGATAAGTAGCCCATTAGGGCAATATGCGTATATACAATCCGGGGGAAAAAAACCTCCTAAAGAGGGCAAAAAGTGCCCCGGCGGTCCTAGTGTGTTCACACACATCGCTACCTAAATATATCAATAATTGAGGAGCCACAAAAGTGTTAGTATATGATCAATGTCTACCCCTCATGATTGTATGCACATTTTGTAAGGCCCCCTTTATGAGGAGAAGCCAAGCGTGCATTAGCCAATTGATGAGAATCCCAACTTGCATGTTGGATGAAGGTCATATTGGACCATGTAAGGTATTATAAGGAAAGCGAGTTACCGGGGTCCCGAATTGTAGGGTCCGGGGTAGCGGTGAGCAGCCCCGGCTAGGGGGTCCAAGGGGGCAAGCGGGCCCCCTGGCTAGGTGGTCCCAGGGGGCTAGCGGGCCCCCTAGTGGGGGTCCAGGGACAGTGCCCCCCGCGTGACGGTAAAGGGAATATTCCATGGAATATTCCCTATCGGAGTCAGAAATCATTCATATTTGTTAGGTCGGTTCAACCGGTCTAAGCCGTGTATGTCAATTACGCGGGCGGTGGCCGCCCACGCTCTACCGCCCATGTATAGTTGTCCACAGAAGGCCACCCATGATCCTATATATACATGACTTCTGCACTACCTGAGACATCGCGTTGAGCCAGCATACCTCTACCTTGTATCTCCCTGTCTAGAGTTGTCTAGATCACCATTTAAGATCTACCTTGAGAGCGCACAGGTGGACAATGCCATCATCTTTGTACTTGTTGCTAGTAGAAAATTGTTGAGATTCTCCTATATCTGTTATCTTCTCTGCTATTGCTCCTATGTTATATTGCGTAACTATTGTCTTACAAAAAGAAGTACATAAAAGAGCAAAGAAGAGATCGAAGCACAAAGACACATGATGGTTGGAAGAGCTCTCTATAGATAGATGATCAATAATATAAGAATGAGTGAAGTGAGAGCTATAAGTGAAATCTAAGTACAAAGTACCACCATATACGAGTATATCATGTATATGTGGTTACATGGGAAAAAATCTCTAGCCAACATGAGAGTAAAATATGCCCATGTATAGGGAAACGATTCACATCAATGCTACTCAAGGGACACAGAAGGGTAATAAACCCCCTAGAGTGAATGATGTGAACATAGACAAGAAGTGAAAGATCAACCCTCAAAAGGTAATAAGCCTAAAGCTTTGTTAAAAAACTTCAAACTTTTCTGGTGGAAGAGCTTTGGTGAATATATCTGCCACGTTATCTTGTGTAAGCACATATGCCAAATCCACATCTCCAGTATGAAGGTGTTCTTTGACATAATGATAATGAAACTCAATATGCTTTGTGTGTGCATGAAATGATGGATTTCTTTCAACCACCAATCCAATTTGATTATCAATGAGAATACACATAGGTGCATCAATCTCCATGCATAGATTCATCAATATGCATCTTAATCATATACACTCCACTATAGCTATGAATATTGCCTTGTATTCAACTTCACAACTCAATCTAGTCATAGTAGGTTGCTTCTTACTCAATAAAGATATAGGATCATGGAAAAAACAATCACCAATAGTGAACCTGCATGTATCATAACAACTAGCCCAATCACTATTTGTAAAAGCTTGCAAGCATGGCTGAACAACTCTACCATAAAGGAGACCCAAACTCAAAGTGCCTTTGAGATATCTAAACACATGTTTGACCTGTTTCAATGCTTAGTGCCACTACTATGCATAAACTGACTCTCGAATAGGAAACTACATACTATATGTTCGGCCTTGTGTTACATACATATATCAAACATCCCACAACTTGCTAATAAAGAGAAGTATCAAATGCATCATTTGCACCCTCAATTAATAATAGACACATCCACAAAGTCACTTGATGCATGGTGAAATCTTGATCTTGTTCTACCAAGTAAAGCAACATGCAACTTGCTATATTGCAATGTCTTTTGTAGCCATGTTGGCATAGATTGTGCATCCTTAATAAACATGTGTTCCTCATGTAATACATAATCAAAAGTACATCACGAGTGGGCTGAATATCATTTTGAATTTTAGCCATGTGTGGTTTCAAATTTTTCAAATTTTCAGTCATATTTGGTTGGACATTTTTAGACATCTTTGGCTGAATTTTTTTCAGCCATGTTTTTGAGAAAATTTTGGAAATTTCAAGCCATGTTTAGCTAGAATTTTCCATACATATTTGACTAAAACTTTTCAGTTCTTAAAATCTCATTTTGATGGTTTAGATGGCCATAGTCAAGAGCACAACTTTGAGACAAAGGCGTGAGTGTATCAAACACATCTTGTGAATTAATTGTTGGCTGAAATTAGCATTCAAGTAAAGGATAAGTTGAATTTTAAGCAAATCCCATATCTCAAATTATAATAATTTTTTCCATCAATCAATGGTATAAGCAATAACCTTTTCTCCCACTAGAAGTATACATTTATTTGCCTTGTCATCAAGTCTATGATATTGTTGTGATGGCACAAGGGCGATATGCCAAACAACCAAATATGCACATATGACTAACTATTGAATTTCATCCATTTCGAGCCTCATAAGTTGTAATGAATCGCAATGCTTTTGTAGGACAATGATTCAATACATAGTTTCAACACATGATTGCTTCCGTCCAAAACTTATATGGAAGATACTTTCCTTTAACAATACATTGTGCCATTTCTAGAAGTATTATATTCTTGCACTTCGCAGCACCATTTTGATGAGGTGTATATGGCATTGTACATTGGTGCAAAAATACATCTTTCACAACAAAAAGCATTAAATTCATGTGACATGTATTCATCGCTTTCCTCTTGATCCGAGATAAAAGTTTACGAATGAAATGGAAACCTCTTAATCTTCATTGCAATCTCTTTTCTACATATATATGCATGGAGTATATTGTTTCGATGTAGAGGGACAACCTCGATGGAAGAGAAAAGGAAAAAGCACGAGGATTCTAAGAAGGTCTAGTGAACCTTGGGAGCTTCAAGAATGAGGAGGAAACATGGGAAGAAATATACGAGGTTGGTTGTACTCTTGTGGAGGAGAAGATCCAAAAGGAATGGATGTTGCAACTAGTTCTTTGCTTACATGGTTACATGCAGATATGTGTAAAGATGCTGACAAACGAGGTTTTGTTCTCGTTATGTTTTGAAGTGAAAGTAGTGTTCAACAAGGATGCTTTGGGTGCAAAACAAATGGGAGTTAATGGAAAACCTCTTTGCTAGACCTTGTTAGTAACGGAAGTATTCAACACTTCCTTGTATTGACTGCATAAGCTAAGGCAAATCTAAACATGCCTTGACTCTCTGGTGCAAAGACATGACTATTAGAGGAACTTTGAGCTAAACAATAAGAAGGCATGGAAGGATAATAGGGAATCCGTTTGTGCATGTGTGATGCTTTCTTTTCATTCATCAAATCTTTCTTCAAATCATTAGGTGTACTTATGCAATGAAGATGTTGTTTATCTCATTTTCACACCCAAGCAATGAACTAGGCAAATGAAGTTAAAGTACTTTATGTAATATTCTAACAAAGCATAGTGTAAAAGTTTCATGTGCTGAATCTAAAAAAATGAATGGGCTTGATATAAATTCATGTTGATATATTTCAATATTGATGTCTGTGAACACACTTAGGATAGTCGAGGCACTTTTCTCCTTTTTTAGGAGGTTTTTTTCCCTAGCTTGTATATATGCCTATAACCCTAATGAGTTACTTATCTTTGTACATTTGCTTGGTAATTTATTTAGTGTTGTGTTGTGCTCCAAGCTCCATTGTATGCCATCAAAATTTTGAGATGAGCTCATTTCCACCTCCAAATGCACCATCATAGTACATGTGCAAAAAATTTTGTCCTTTTGTGCGAAACATACATGCAAGTTTTGGTTCGCTAGTACAAGTGCCGCGAAGTTTGCTATAGGTTTAGCAGAGCTCGATAGGGTAGTTCTATTCAATTTTTTGAGATACAATCTTTTTTTTTTTGCATCAAGGTATTTAGCGGGTGGACATGGCTCAAATCAATGATGTATTCCATATGTTGGTTGTTGAGGACAAGTTGGATGGCACTAATTACTTGTTATGGGCATATATGATGTGTCATGTATTGGTAGCAAAAAGTTTTTGGAATATTGTGCATGGTATTGAAAAATGTTATCCTACACCTATGAATACAATTATTGAAGGTGACGAAGATGGTATTGAAGATGATGATCTTCAGATTCCTGTTCGTGTTGCAGTTCTTGTTGCATTTACTACAGAGCAACTTTGTTTGGATGGCAAAGATGCTTGGGCACATGCATTGATATTTTTGTCTGTCAAACATGCCATTATCCCTCACATTCACTCTTGCAATACAACAAAGGATGCTTGGGATACACTTACAACCTTATACTAGGCAAGAAATGAGAGGCTTCTGTTGCTTACCTCCAAAAACAATTGGAGAGTGAGCACATGAATAAAGGACATTGCATGGAAATTTTTTTGACAAAGATCAAAGTTTTGAGGGTGCATTTGATTTTTGCTGATGAAGTCTTGCCAGATAGTTCACTTGTGCATATTGTTCTTAATGGTCTTCTAGATTCATATCAGAGTTTCCCTTCTAGTCTTCGATTGATGATGAAAGGAAATCCAAATGCCTTAGCATTTGAGGATTTAGTCTTTATTTTGCTGCAAGAAGATCAGTCCAAGTAGAACAAGTCTACTATGCATGTTGCAGATCAAGCTACCTTAGCTAGTTAGTAGGGCAAAGGTAAATGGAGCTCATCTACTAGTAAGTAGAAATCTACTAATGCTGCATAGTTGAAGAAGGAAGACAAAGATGAGAAGAAATTAGAAAAGAAAAAATAGTTTTGCAAGTACTATAAAGGAAATGATCATTTCATAAAGAGTTGTCCAAAACTGACTGCAAAAGAGGCAAAGAAGAAAGTGACTGGAATGGTTGTACTAGAGGCCTCTTCACCTAAAAAAGAGTCCACTAATCTTGTTCAGAATGAAGAATGGGCTTTTACTACTATATGCAGCTATGACCCATCTTCTCATGAGCAATGTATATCTGTAGTAGAATTAGATGTTTGAAACTTTGATATTGGGGCAACCAAACATATTACCTTGCAATGCAAGTTCACTTGAAGCTGCCCCTACATGAAATACTATCACATGCACTAAAAAATCCTCTTATCCTATAATGTGATTTGGTAAGATTATTCTGACTACTATTGATGGTAGTTATTTTAGATTGTTAGATTCTTTGTATGTGCCAAGGATCAAGAAAAATCTATTCTTAGTTTCAACATTAACCAAGATTGGATTGGTTGTCAAATTTATTGATGACGGATGTACAATTCATGATATCTCAAATGGGGATGTTATTATTGCTTCTAGCATTTTATGTGGTGGGCTATATAAGCTCATAGACTATGCAAAATCTATGAATGATTCAACATGTCTAGTACAAGATTCTCAGGCTATCTCGAACGCAAATCTTTGGTCATATGAATTATGCTAGTTTGCTACGCTTGTAGAAACCTGAAAATGGTGTCCTCTTTGCTCAAACTTGAGGCACCTTGTAAAAATGTCTCATAAGGCTTTATTTTGGGCAAAATACAACATTCTTCCTTCCCTAAAGATGGTTCACTTTGAGCTTCTCATAATTTGCAGCTTGTTCATAGTGATGTCTGTGGTCCTATGCACACACCTTCTTTTGGGAACTACCTTTACTTTGTTAATTTTATTGATGATTTTTCTAGGCATGCATGGGTGTATCCATTGAAAGCAAAGTCCAAAGTGTTTATGTGCTCCAAATAGTTTCTCATTATGGCTGAAAATCTATCATGTAAATTGGGCATCCTCCTTTTTGATTGAGGGGGGAAATACATGTCTTCTGATTTTAAAGCATTTGTTGAACACATAACAACCTCAAGCTAGGAGTTATGTGGTAAGCCTGACTTTTGAGCATACACCTTGCCATCTCCATGAGAGATCTATTCTTTCTTTTAGCATATGTACTTAATAGGTGTCCCGCCAAAGCACTACATTCGATCACTTCATGTGAGGCTTGGCATGGATGCAAGCCATCTTTTTTCTCATCTATGTGTCTTTGGTTGTTTGGCATATTCATTAGTGCTTGAACAACAACACATGAAATTGGATGATAAAGCAATGAAGTGTATAGTTCTAAAAGCAAAGGCTATCATTTGTATCATCCACAAACTAAATGCATTTTGGTTAGCCATGATGTTGTTCCTGTGGAAGATGCAATTCAGCCATTACTTTCATGTACTAAGGAGACATCAATTAGCTCCAAAGATGTGTATGACACTTTTTTGCCTCCTCTTATAGGTGGAAAATCAAGTGTTGGTGCAAAGGAGGCAATTTCTTAGCCTTTACATGTTTCACATGTTGATGCAGATCATTCCATTTTTAATGCAAATTTACATGATGCAGTTGTTGATGAGAGGGCTGACATAGAAGAGGCCAAAACTATGCCTAAATGTTTGGTGCAAACTTTGAGAGATAGCAAATTAGATGCATCTCTATCATATCATACATGGTTAGGATCTCATAGTGCTTCTTTTGCATCAGATTGCTATGCAATGGTTGCCTCTAGTCTTCGTGATGAGAATGAGCCTGTTTCTTTTGATGAGGCACAAAATTCAAAGAACTGGATGGCTACTATGTAATGATAATATGATGTGATTATGAAGAATGGCACTTGTTCTATATGTGATTTTCCTCCAGGAAAAAAGGCCATTGGCACTAAATGAGTATACAAGTTGAACGTAAGCTTGATGGAATAATTGACAAGTATAAGGCTAGGCTTGTTGCAAACGGTTATGCTGAAGAGAGAGGCATTGATTTTCATGAGACCTTTGCACCCACATGTCAAATGACCACCATTCTTAGCAGTTGTGCACTTGTAGCTCATCATAGTTGAAATATACATCAAATGGACATTAAAATTTCATTTATGAATGGTGTCTTAGATGAAGAAGTGTATGTATTTCAGACCCATGATTTTGTGTAGGAAGCAAATGAAAACAAAGTGTTCAGGTTGAAAAAGGTCTTACATGGTTTGAAGCAAGCACCACATGCTTGGTATGAAAAGATACATGCCTACTTGATTGGACATGGTTTTGAAAATAGTCCAATTGAGAGCACCTTAAATGTTAAGCGTGCAAATGATGTACTTGTGATCATTGTTCTGCATGTATAACATGTTGCTCACTAGTCCAAATGAGAAGCACATTGCTGAACTTAAGGTTGATTTGCATGCCTCTTTTGAGATGTCAAATTTGGGGCATTTGCATCATTATTTGGGCATTCAATTTATGAAAGTTGATGGGGGAATATATTTGTGTCAAACAAAATATATTGACACAATATTGCAATGCTTTGGCCTTGAAGATTGCAAACTTATTGTGACTCCTATGGAAAAAGGTTTATGGTTGATTCTTCATGATGCGAGAGATGCATTTGATGTTGTTTTCTATCAATAGGCTATTGGATGCTCTATTTACTTATGCATGACTCAACTTGATGTTTAGTTTGATGTCTTTGAGATGAGCAGATTTATGCACTACCCAAGTGTTAAGCATTGGTAGGCGATTAAGTGCATCTTTTGGTACTTGAGTGGTACTCGACTACTTGGATTGTGTTATCCCAAAGCGGGATCACTATTGCCATATTTACATGCTTTTTTTGACTTAGACTTGGCTGATTGCTATGACACTCATGTGTCCACTAGTGGTTTTTGCTTCATGCTTGGTAGCTCATGCATATCTTGGTTGACATGATATATTTAGGTAGTGATGTGTGTGAACAAACTAGGACCACCGGGGCACTTTTTTCCCTCTTTAGGAGGTTTTTCCCCGGACTTGTATACACGGCTATAAACCTAAGGGCCACTTATCTTTGTCCATTCTCTTGGAGATACACTCACTATTGTGTGTTGCACTCAAAGCTTCTTCTTCTTCCTTGTGCTATTCGCATGCTTCCACACAGCTCAAACTCGAAAAATTGTTATCATAGCGGGTTACCACTTCATCTAGGGTGTTGTCAACACCCCTCCAGTCAAAGTCTCCAAATCGTACAAAAATTTGTGAGCATACTCAAGGCAATGAGGAGTTCAAAACAACTTTGCTTTCTAGTATTGAAATCATGATTTGAGCTTGTTTGAGCCTTTGAATGCACTATTGCAGTGCCTGTGCATGCAATTTCATTTTTTTGTGCCAAAGATATATACATGTTTTGGTTCACTAGTATGATCTCCTTGAAGTCTGCTACAAGTTTAGCAGAACTCGTCATGCTAGCTATATTCATTTTTTTGCATCAGGGTATTTTAATCTGTGGCCATGGCTGAAAGTAGTGATGTATTCCCTGTGTTGGCTGTTGAGGATAAGTTTGATGGTATCAATTACCCATTATGGGATTATATGATGTTTCATGTATTAGTTGCAAAAGGCCTATGGAATATTGTGCAGGTTGTTGAAAAATGTCCTATTATACTTGCAAATATAGTTATTGAAGCTGATGTAGATGGCATTGAAGATGGTGATATTCTTTAAATTGCTATTTGTGCTACAATTTTTGCTACACCTAATGCAGAGCAACTTTCTTGGGATGGCAGAGATGCTTAGGCACATTCATTGATAGTCTTGTTTGTCAAAAATGCCATTATTCCTCACATTCACTCATGCAAAACAACAAAGGATGCTTGGGATACACTTACCACTCTATACCACGCAAGGAATGAGGCTCGTGCTCATTACCTCCGAAAATAATTGGAGAGTGAGCAACTGAATGAAGGAGATTCCATGGAGAATTTTTTGACAAAGATCAAAGAGTTGGAGTAGTTGATTTCTATTGATGAAGTCTTTCCTGACAACTCACTTCTGTAGATTGTTCTGAATGGTCTTCTAGATTCATGTCAGAGTTTCACATCTACTCTTTGATTGATGATTAAAGGCAATCCAAATGCCTTAACATTTGAGGAGTTAGTCTCTATTCTATTGAAGGAAGATCAATCTAGGTAGAACATGTCCATTATGTGTGTTGTAGATGAAGCTTTCCTGGCTAGTTAGAAGGGCGAAGGTAAATGGAGCTCATCTACTAGTAAGCAAAAATCTACTAATTCTACACAATCAAAGAAAGATGACAGAGATGAGAAGAAAACAAAAAAGCAAAAATTGTTTTGCAAATACTATAAATTAAATGATCATGCCATAAAGATTTGTCCAAAACTAGCTACAAAAAAGGCAAAGAACAAAGAGGCTGGAATGGTTATTGTAGAAGCCTCTACACCCCATTCAGAGTCTGCAAATCTTGTGCAGAATGAAGAATGGGTGTTTACTATTGTTTGCAATTATGATCCATCTTCTCATGAACAGTGTATGTCTATAGTAGATTCAGATGTTTGGTACTTTGATAGTGGGGCAACCAAACATATTACCTCATAGTGAAGTTTCTTCACTTCACTTGAGCATGCCCCTATAGGGAATACTATCACATGCACCAACAATTCCTCTTATCCTATCATGGGAGTTGCTAAGATCATTCTGAATAATACTGATGGTAGTTCTTTTACATTGTTAGATGCTTTATTTCTACCAGAGATCAAGAAAAATCTATTATCAATTTCAGTATTAGCCAAGATTGGCTTGGTTGTGAAATTTGTTGATGACAGATGTACAGTTCATGATCTGTCAAATGGCGATGTCATTATTGCTTTTGGCATTTTATGTCATGGGCTCTATAAGCTCATAGATTATGCAAAATCTATGAATGATTCAACATGTACAGTTCAAGATTCTCAGGCTATGTAAGATGCATAGCTTTGGCATCCACACTTTGATCATCTGAATTTTGCTAGTTTGCTATGCCTACAAAAATCTATAATGGTGTCGTCTTTGCCCAAACTTGAGGCAATTGGTGAACATGTCTTTGAAGGCTGTATTTTGGGCAAAATGTAATGTTCCTTCTTCTCAAAGGATGGTTCAGTATGACTATTGAAAAATTGCAGCTTTCTTTTCATAGTGATGTTTGTGGTCCTACGCAAACACATTCTTTTAGGAACTATCTTTACTTTGTGACTTTCATTGATGATTTTTCCAAGCATGCATGGGTATATCCACTGAAAGCAAAGTCTCGAGAGTTTACATGCTTCAAACAGTTTCCAGTTTTGGTTAAAAATTTGTCAACATGTGAAATGGGCACCCTTCATTCTGATCGAGGGGGGAATATATGTCTTCTAGCTTTAATGCATTTTTGGCTAAACATGGGATAAAACATCATTGTATAGTGCCGTATACACCTCAACAAAATAGAGTTGTTGAAAGGAAGAACAGGTCACTCATGGAGATGGCGAGGCATATGGTCAAGAGTCAGACTTTACCACATAGTTTTTGGCTTGAGGTTGTTATGTTGTGCAACATATATACTTAATAGGTGTCCCACTAAAGCATTGCAGTCTATCACTCCATTTGAGGCTTGGCATGGTCGCAAGCCATCTGTTGCTCACATGCATGTCTTTGGTTGACTGGCATATGCATTTGTGTCTGATCAACAACATAGGAAATTGGATGATAAAGCAATGAAATGTATTTTTGTTGGGTACAATTCTCAAATCAAAGGCTATTATGTGTATCATCCATAGAGTAAATGCATTTTGGTTAGCCGTGATGTTATCTTTATGGAAGATGCTGTTCAACCATTACTTTCATGTACTAAGGAGACATCAATTAGCTCCAAAGATATGTATGATACTTTGTTGCCTCTTTTTACAAGTGGATAGTCGAGTGGTGGTCTAAATGAGGAAATTTCTTAGCCTTGACAGGTTTCACATGATGATGCAAATTATTCCATTTCTAATGCAAATTTACATGGTTTTGAGATAGTCCAACTAAGAGCACATTATACATTAAGCATGTAAATGATGTGCTTCTGATCATTGTTGTGGTTGATGACATGCTACTCACTGGTCCTAATGAGAAGCATATTGATGATTTTAAGGCTTGCATGCCTCATTTGGGATGTTATATTTGAGGAATTTGCATCATTATTTGGGCATTCAATTTATGCAAGTTGATGGCGGACTAGCTTTACATCAAACAAAATATATTGACACATTATTATAACATTTTGGCCTTGAAGACTGCAAACCTATTGCCACTTCTATGGAGACATGTTTAGGATTGAGTCTTCATGATGCTGGAGATGCATTTGATGTTGTTCTCTATAACAAGGCTGTTGGATGCTTGATTTACTTATGCATTACTTGGCGAGATATTCAATTTGTTGTCTCACATATGAGCTGGTTTATGCATTGCCCATGTGTCAAGCATTGGCAGGTGGTTAAGCACATATCTTTGCTACTTGAGTGGTACTTGGCTACTTGGATTGTTTTATCCCAAGGGGGAGTCACCACTACCACATTTACATGCTTTTTCTTACTCTAGCTGGGTTGGTTGCTATGACACTCATATGTCCATCAGTGGGTTTTGTTTCATGCTTGGTAGCTCATGCATATCTTGGTTGAGCAAGAAGAAGCCTATTGTGGCCACTTCTAGTTGTGAGACTGAGTATAGGGCAACTTTCATAGTGACTGTTGAGTGTGTGTGGCTCATACGCCTTATGGCTGATTTGGGTGTTGGTCACTCTTCTACCACTACCATCTTCACTGAGAGTCAGAGTGCATTGGCAGTTGTGAGGAACCCTGTGTTCCATGCTCGCAGTAAGAACATTGAGGTATTCTATCATTATGTCAGGAAGAGGTTCTCTGCTGGAGAGATCAATTTGGCATATGTGTCCATACAGGAGAACATTGTAGACCTTTTCACAAAGGCTTTGCCTAGGGAGAAGTTTGAAGCTTTCTGCAAAGCTTTGGGTTTGCTTTCTTTTGTGGATTGATTCCACATAGCTTGGCACTTCCTTATACATGAGTGCTAACTCCATGTTCACCGTTTCACTTCCTGAGGGGATTTGTATTTAGGTAGTGATGTGTGTGAACATACTAGGACCATCGGGGCACTTTTTTCCCTCTTTAGAAGGTTTTTTCCCTGACTTGTATATATGCCAATAACCGTAATGAATCACTTTTTTTTGTACATTCTCTTTGTAATACATTCACTATTGTGTGTTGTGCTCCGAGCTTCTTCTTCTTCCTTGTTCTGTTCGCATGCTTTCGTGGACCTCAAACTCAAACATGAGCAAGAAGCAGCCTACTATGGCCACTTCTAGTCGTGAGGTTGAGTATGGAACAACTTTCACAATGACTGTTGAGTGTGTGTGGCTCATATGACTTTTGCATGATTTGGATGTTGGTTAGTCTTCTTCTACCACTATCTTCACTGATAATCAGAGCAGATTGGCAGTTGCTAGGAACCCTCTATTCCATGCTTGTAGAAAGCACATTGAGGTGCACTATCATTATGTTAGGGAGAGGTTCTTTGCTGGAGAGATCAATTTGGCATATGTGCCCACACAGGATAACATTGGAGACCTTTTCACAAAGGCTCTACCTAGAGAGAATTTTGAAGATTTTTGCAAAGCTTTGGGCTTACTTCCTTCTGAGGGTTGATCTCTTTCCACATAGCTTGGCACTTCCTTATACATGAGTGCCAACTCCTTGTTCGCCGCATCACTCCTAGGGGGGATTTGTTGATATATTTCCATAGTGATGTGTGTGAACACACTTAGGACCACCAGGGCACTTTTCCCCTCTTTAGGAGGTTTTTTGTCCTCAGCTTGTATATATGCCGATAACCTTAATGCGTAACTTATCTCTGTACATTCACTTGGTAATTTATTCAGTGTTGTGATCCAAGAGTCTTCTTCTTTGTTGTGTTGTTCATGTGCTTCCAAAGACCTCAAACTCCAACAAGTCAAACATGTTTCTAGCTATGAAAATCCTTGTATCTCTGTGAGCTAGTAGGAAAGTAGGACTACATTCCCAAGGTGACACTATGGAATAGAGTTGGGATGTTTGTAGACAATTTAGCAATCCAGATTTGCATGAGGATCTCGTAATAGGTTTTTTCCTTTGTGTATATGGCGCTCTCGGGACCTTACGAAATGAAGCCTATTTTGTTGCTTTAAAAAACTTGTAGTACTTTCTTTCATCAGGTTGTAATTTTGTTTCACATGAAGATTATAGAGAGATTACTACCACCTAAATTGAAATGTTATATAAACATTTCCTTATTTTATTGATTTTTTTTTCTGGTTTGGACGCTTCTTTTTTGCTTGAAAAATATTTTGTGTTCGAGAACATATTGAATATGTACTCGCAATGACTGAGATATGAAAAAATTCCTAATACCGACTAGCATAGCAAAAATAAGTTTGACAGTTGAGCGAATCTTCTCAATATGATTGCATGTAAGAAGACTCGCTAGTTTTGCACACAAAATAGTGCTACAAAAAATTATTTCTAGATTCAAAAGGAAAATGATTTGCTGATTGCTACAAATACCTTGATGCGTTGACCATTGGCCGCTTCTATTGAATATTCCCATGCAATCTTCTACATCGTTCTATGTAATCTTCTACAATACAATAGAGATTCTTTAAGATCCAATGGTGTAACCTACCTAGTAGCTTCATACGTATGAGTTCTTATGCTAGTGAAGTGAGAAACTTCCAAGACCAATGAGTTAGAACTCTTCAAACTACAAAAGAACTAGGTAACAACTAATTTTAATGACAACACAACCTCAAACCATAAGGCTTTAGCAGTTGATCGAAGTCTTGAATGTCAAAGTTGCAAACACTAGAGGTATGTGTTCCAAAGATACGCCAAAAACAATAGAATTTGAAGACTTGAAAGGCTTCGTGTGCTAGAAAGGACAAAGTGTCTTTTCTCCCCAGCTTGCAAGAATTTCTAGGCATGAAACCCCATCAATAATGTGGCCCACGGCAAATCGTAATTCAAATAGCATTAAATGATTTGAATCAAAGGCTATAGAAACACCAAACAAATGTATGCAAATTGGGCTTAATAACTCTTACAAAGCATGATCTCATTCCTCATTACATCCTCCTTTTCTACAAACCTCCACGAGATACTTGGTCAATCGCATGTGAAAGGACGGGGTGACCAAAATTTTTGAGCCGACACACTGACGTGAAAGGAGAAGAAAGCTATCAAATATCAAGAATTATTGGAACTTTTTTCTAACTAGTTATGGTCGGTACTGCAATTGCCCAAATGGATGTGATTACCCAATTTTTGTGAGTCCAACAGGACGAGAAGAGAAGAAATGCCACTCAATTATTCCATGAACATGTTGTTAAATGGAGTGGTTATTTAATGGTAAAAATATCACATGATTTTGCAAGGATTATGAACTAGAAGGTAGGTACCTTGGGGTTGGACTTATGCCTATGATTGACTTAGAGCTTTTTAAAAAAATTATGTATGTGTATGAATTGCTTGGACTCACAAGGTCCTACGCACTCGTGACAAGTGAGGATAGGGCATCATCACACGTCCAACAAGTGCACATGGTGGTTGTTTGATGCACACTTTAAATTATCAAATCGAGAGGATGACCTAGTCAAGTGCATGGAAACATGTGATTTAGTGATGGTAGATGTGGGAATGGGTCAAGTAATGCATGCACGATTGAGTAACCACCTCACACAACACCTCCTACATGTAGGTGTATATCACAATACTTGGTGCAGTAGACACAAAACAAGCAATATCTCCTAGCATCGATATCCGAATATAATCAATAGTGGATTTTGAAGCCCTTGACAAGACCCATCGAATGTGGTATTTTTAGCTCAATCGGACTAATTTTCTTCAAGTTATGCCTAAAAGATTGAGTGGCGGGAATCACCTACTTACACCTAAAGATTTCCTACACTTCACACACATGAGATACTAGTGAAAAGAGATGAGGATGGGATAGAAAACACTTTTGGACACACATTCCATGCCTCAAGCACACATAGAAGCTCATGAAGAAGAAAATACACAAGCAAGAAGAATAAAATTCAAAATTCAGAAGCTAGTTCTCAATTATGGTAAAATTCTCTAAAAATGAGTCAATATACATGTGCCCTAAGTTTGGTCCTTTCACTCAAGAGATCAACACTTTCTCTAGAATTCTCTGAGCTCCTACTATTGTACAAGGATATTGTTATAGTCTTCAAGGAATATGCATCTAGAGGACTCCTCTAGAGCATTTACAAGGCTTCTTAGTGTTTCATGATGGAAATTAAGAGAAGA
Source organism: Ceratopteris richardii (assembly GCA_020310875.1). NCBI lineage: Eukaryota > Viridiplantae > Streptophyta > Polypodiopsida > Polypodiales > Pteridaceae > Ceratopteris > Ceratopteris richardii. Next base: position 215,453,187 of record CM035406.1, read on the forward strand.
AAAGTGGCTATTTCTCAAAAAAATTATGGGCTTTCTCTTCTTCTCTTCTTCTTTCTGCTTCTTCTTTTCTCTTGTCTCCAAACCCCTGCAACACATCCACATGATTGAGTTGTGATGGAAGCACAAAAAAAATGGTCACAATATAAGCTGACACTCCTTAAGATGTTTAGGATCAAAGACACTGACAAAGTAACTCAAAAAACATTCTTAAGATGGGTCCATAAGGCTAAATTTCAGTCCATCTTAGATATCAAGATGTAATTTGACCAAGAGTATGATGATTTATCTAAATATGAAAAGAAAGCAATACAATATAAGAATGTATTACTGTTCTTAGAGGTGGTGGATATGTAAGCTTGTAAGGAACTACTTTCACAATTGCAAAACGTGGAGATTGTATCCGGTGTTACAGAAGTGTGGGAGAAGGTTGAATATGTAGTTAAGACATATGTAGAAAAACAAAGAACTATGGAAAAATTCATGCATGATTGGCACAAAGATTTACAAGAGGAGAAAAGGCAAGTATCACAAGTGCCAGCTCTAAATCAACAAGTGAATCCGCTAGTTGCAAAAGATGTTGTGTCTCCTATTACAATGGAGCAAATATTCGAAAAATTAAGTGATCTTACGATTCAAAGTGAAGACAGATGATTGATTCTCAGTCTTCACAAGCAATGAAAAATAAACCTACAAAGGCTCCTAAGGTCAACAGATGTATTTGGTGTAACTCCTTGGAGCACAATAGATATTTGTGTGGAAGTTTCAAAGACACATTATCCAAGAACTTGGTGTTTATAAAAGAAAACTTGATCTATGATGCTAAAACTTGTGAAAAGGTAAATATAAATTTTGGTCGAGGACGAATGAGAGTTTTCTTCATTTGAACCTCGATCAACTTTGCTTCAACTTCCCATATGTCTACATATGTGTGTCAAGGAATTGATGATAGTGGGGATTCAGAAGCTTGATCAAGAGCAATGAAATATCTAGATCAAGGGAAGATGCATCAAGAAATTTTAAAAACAACCAATAATAAAATTCAAGGGTTAACTAGATGGAAAGATGCGTTTGACATACTGTCAATAGTTACTTATTTATGTTCATCAATAGGGCATGAAGCTCTAGTCGAGGAAAAAAGGAGAAGGGTTAATGAGGGAGAGAAAGAGAGAAGGAGAACTAGGTGATAGTAGAAGCACTCCAAGATCGATCTCAACCACTAAATCGAAATCAACCAACACAAATAAATCGACCCACACAAATTGTTCCACCACCATCAATAAATCAACTAACCAAAATCCTATTGAAACTCAATATCCAATTTTTGTTGAAGCATCAATTCCAATGCAAACTTCAGATCTTCCTCAAGACTGAGAAGTAAAGCCAATTGAAAGAGACACGATTAATACTCATGTGGTTTCTCTTATTGACCATGGGTCTAAAATTAATCTCATGTCTAAGTAGCTTTATATGAAGGGTAAATGGCCAATTGATATGTAGCCAAGATGGAGAATTCTAGTCACTAATATGATACCAGGAGAACTTTTCAGTGCATATCCTCAAGTGAAGGTCATGATTGGTGACGTAAGTGATTATCAGAATTTCTTTGTTCAAGATCATTCTAGCTACTCATTGATCTTGCGACAATCATATATCACTACACTCAGAATGGAAACAAGAGTCATGGAAGGTGGCTCAACCTATGCTAGGATCTAGAGTAAAAATGGAAAGAAAGCAAGCATATGATGGTCTATGTTGACCATGTTAGGAATAGAACTTCTCTTAGAATGAGGCCTATTTGACAAATCTGATGACCAAAGTTTCTAAGGGAAGCTTTCATAATCCGCGGCTATGAAATCTTAAACACTGAAAATTTCCACAATGCAAATATGTGGTAGATCTTTGAAGAAGCTTTTATGGATGTAAAGTTCTTGATTCGGATGAAGAGATGCTCTAGAGTTTTTTATGAGATCTCTTTGAGTGACACAATGTTTGACTTGCAAGAGTTGCTAAATTGAAGGAAAAATGATTTCATCATCTGTTGTTCTAGACAAGGATAAGCACCATGTCAAGAAGCTCCACGTTCTTAATTGTCAATTCACGGAAGAGATAGGTTGATATGAAGATCATGAATGAGTGAGATGAATGATGGTGAAGGTGAGAAGCATGCAAATGCACACACACACACACACCCACCAACACACACACACACACACACGATAGAGACAAGTGAGAAGCAATGGAAGGTAGAAGGTGAGATTATTACTCAAGAACACTATTACAAGTTCAAAACAAGCTCTAAGCTCTCATGAGACAACCTCAAAAATGAGCTCTCTAGCTCTTTTTATAGTTTCTAGGATAGTTTTGTCCGGTTTCAAACCTAGTGTCTAACATAGTTAAAAATTAGGTCCTATGAGTCATTTGGAGGTCCAAAATGAGGTCTAAAAATTACAAAAATTGGTGTGAGCATTATAACTAAGTTCCTCAAGCTCGAGGACTCCTCGGCTTGCACAAAAGGGAACTACTTGAAACAAAAGTAGCGATTCTATGGTACATATATTGCAAGAGTGATAACAATCACTGTTTGAAGTTTTAATTGGTGTATTGTAAAGCATCTTTCTTGAAAAGTTGAACATGTCTGGCCCTCTGCAACTTAGTGCATTCCCATCTTTACATGCTACCTCTGTGCCTGTGTCTATGGCTGCTGCTGAATGCACTACCAACACTCCCTTCCTCTCACATCTGTCGTCCCCAATAGATCCTTGTTGTAGGGCCTATGTGATATAAGTTTGCAAGAGATCCTGGGCAAGGGTGTGCTCTGCTATGTGAATACCTCGTGCTAGATCATCTTCTAATTTCTCCCAATTGATAGCCTGAGGTTCGTCTGATGGTGGGAGCTCGTAATGTGTAGAATACATAAGTTGTTCACACACAAATAATTGGAGCAGATTTATAGGGCGGCTAATGAATACCTCTAAATGATACTTCTAGAACCCAATGGTGAACATTTCTTCAAATGTCAATTTGTAACAAGCAAGCAAATACTTAATCCTACAATGCCACACATAACATACCCTGATTGATGGCGTTGTGCTCATATCATAGGCAAGGTCTCCATTATCGTGCTCAAAGCCGGGGGTGTTAACATGAGGTGGCTTGACTCGACAAAAGATTTTGAATGTTGTTTGCATCATGTCAAAGATTTTGATGGTCATTTGTGCTACTATGTCGGTCATGTAGTGCAATGAGGGAGCCAGTGTTGTATAGTTGCCATCATGTAACCCACAATATGTGGACCACATGGTGGTGTGAAATAATGATAATTTAACCAATCTTGTTTTTGCTTATTTTTGAACTTTAATGGCAAAGGCAGTCCACGAGTGATGATGTGGTACTAGACCATAGCATGGATTGTACTTTAGATGTAGTTGAGCCTTGGTCCAAGTATGCATCATCTCAAGATATTCTTGAAGAAGTTCTTTGCACCAATTGGGTTGAAATATTCAACCTTGCTGAGCCTCTGGGGGTAGGTCATTGGGTGCAAATTGGGTGGCATGCATGGGTTTCTTCCCAGTTTCCTTTTTGATTGCTAGATGATATTCCACCATGTACAGAAAGTAAGGTTTATATTGGAGCTTATTGATCGAGATGTACCTCCATGGTACTAATTGGCTGAAGTAGTGTGATTGAAGGATTTTTTCTCAATTAAGGCCATTGTATCCTATCCTTCCGCAGTGACGCATCCGTCTAGGGCTGGTTATGGTTCCTACTCTTCTTCATATGTAGCCTCCAACGGGATGGAAATGGTCTCTTCGTCCATTGGAATCTTAAGTGGGGATTTAGGTCTAGGAGGTTCCGAATGAGCTGCAACTTGAGCTTGTAGGTCTAGTACATGTGCCCGTAATGTGAGTAATTCTTCCATGTCCTCGTTTAATCGATCGTAATCTTCTAGCAAACGTGCATGATCATCGAGGAGTAGTTGCATGGTTTCAGATGGGATAGCTTTAAATCGGTTCGAACTAAGTGGTTCATCTAGTCTGTCCATAGTTTCTTCAAAATGCTTGCGATTTTGTTCTTGTAGGTGTTGATTTTCTTTTTTTGATGCTATAAGGTGTCCTCAGGAGTCCCATATTTCTTCTTAGCATTGCATTCCATACAATTTGGACTTCTAGATGTTCCTCTATTTCTGTAAGAGCCTCTTTCATCTTTTGTTCGAACTCCAGCTTCTTTGAGTGGTACACATCGTGAAGTTCTTGATTTCGTGCATTGAGGGATGCATTCTCTATGGTCAATGCATTTAGTTGGGCATGCAGTTGCATCATAATCTGCTGCAAAGCCTGATAGTTTCATCCTAAGTTGGTTAACTCATCCCTCACTTGATGCATACATGCGAACATGTGATGAAATGTGTTATCGATAGTGGGTGATAATAGCAATGATGTAGTGACAGATGATGATGGTGGCATGGTGGTTGATGCAAGGGAAAGGGAAATGGGGTTGGGATGGTGAACGTTGTGGTGACTATGGAAAAATGTGTTGCGGTAAGACTGCTTGGTGAAGTGGTGGATGTGAGAGGTGGTGTAGTGGGTGGTGAAATATCCATATCACTTGAAGTGGCATCTAGTGAACTAATAGTGAAGACTAGCATGATTGTGTGTGATTGAGTGGGTGTAAATATAGGATTTACAAATGTGGATGAATACATTACAAGTTGAGTTTCATGGATGGATTGATGTAAAGGGGAAGGCAAAGGTGATGTACTAGGACTGGGAGGGGATATGGGTGAGAAGATCATTGGTTGAGGAAATGGAAAAATGGTTCGTGAAGGAAGGGGAAAGGAAGAAATGAAAGGGGTGAGGAAAGGATTAAGTGGACTGGGGCAAACAATCGTTGAGGTAATAGGTGTAAAGATTTTGGTGGGAGTTTGGGACACTAGATGTACTATAGCTTCAACAGCAGCACTCGATGTGAGTTGGGCTAATGGAGGTGAACTGGGGTGTAATGGGGAAGGTGGATATATAGGAGAAGGAAGGGTTTTGGCTATTGTAGAGGTGATTTCTATGGTAGTTGTGGATATGGATGTTGAGGGTTATGGAGGGGAGTCGATACCAATAGTTTCTCCTACTGGTGGCAACTCAACAACTAGCCATGCTTCTTTTGGGTGTCGAGAGGATTGGGCATCTATTGGAACATGAATGTATTGGCTGGGCCTTGACATTAAGCAAATGTGCTGAGGGTCAAACTGAGGTAGTGGTTTTCTCTTTAGGAAGTGAAGTTCCTCTATTGTACCTATTGACTTGACTAATTCATTGAAACCTTCTACAAAGGAAGCTTCAAATCCTCCATTGGCCAGTTCTTGTTGTAAAATTTCCTTGCTTTGCTCTTCTGAGATCCGTCGACTCGCCCACATTGCTTACATGTTGTGATACAGTCTTTGAATGGCTAGTGTATAGGCAACTGCATCAAACATGTCCTCTTCATGTGTGCTAGTATCACCTTGAGCTTCATTCTGATGCTCTTGCTATTCATGTTGGTCGTCCTCCTGAGAGTCTTGACTGTTTTGGCTTTCTTCATCGTCACCTTCTTAGCATCAGTTTTTGTTCGATCTTCCTCATCTGAGCTTGACACTACTTGTTCTCATCTCAGATTAGGTGGTGAGGTGGGATAACTTGGCTGTTCATATTCTTATGAGAAGAATTGTGCTTCTGAGAACTAAAACTTGCTCAAAAATACATCTTGCATTTCAAAATCAAACTTGATATTGATAGGCTCCACCTCGAGGTTATTTATCAAAAAAGCAAATGCTTATGCACCAATGGTGATGGGGATCTTGCTGACTTTGGTGGTAGTGGCTTGAGAGGTGTTGATGGGAGTGGCTTCAGGAGTGAGCACTGCACTGGTGGTGCCTCCAATTACGATGGGGATGATAGATGAATACGTATAGGTAGTACGGGTGCTTGAGGCTCCATGGGAGACTACTAAGGGGAGGGTTGAGGTGAGGGTGCTTGGAGGCTCCTCTAAACCGCTTTACCTCTTCACTAGTCATAGCATGCTCAACGGGTATGTCATAGGTTAGGCACATATATACAATTCTTGTGATGGCACAACAACCATGGATGAGTCTTTTTCATAACCATCTTTGCTGTGCTAAATAAAATTGTTCCTAAATCCAATTAGCACAATTGATCATTTGGGTTCCCGTCTTTGCTAAGTATAGCGCAAACCAAATATGTTTCCACGGTATCATGAAGCGGTCCTACATCAAAAGAACAAAATGCTGCATACATATATGTAGTGGTTTTGATAGCTTTGGTGTAATGGCAAAAATATCTGCCCAGTTAAGAACATTACCTCTTTTCATTGGCTAGAGAATAAGCATCTCCTTTCCATTGGAGCATGCATGCCGTGGATCTTAAGTGCAGCTTTGATGAGAGCGATCGAGAGATAGAACTTCTTAAAAAGGGAATCGGTAACTAGTGATGGCAAAATGAACGTCCCTGGCAACTCCTTCCTAACAGGGAATTCAAGAGTTGTCACCAAATAAAAACACCGATAGAGATCTGGTCTGGGGAGGGGAGCACTAAAATACTCTATAAATCTTGCTCATGCCCAAATTGGCTGTAACTCCTCAGAATTTTGAAGGGCTTCAAGTTCTCATGAAAAGAATTGGTATCTTCCCCATGTGTTGCCACTAAAACATAGCATTGCATCATAGATGTAGTTTGCATCCGTCGGAGGTCTTGCTAATCCCTGAAACCAGTCGGAGTTACTGTGTACTTTTTTGGTTCGCCAGATAAGAGGATCTTCAATTGACATTGGTTCCATAAAATCTTGGAATTCTGGTGGTTTCATTGTAGGGTAGGGCTCAGCCAACAAATTATCAAAATTTACTAGGGGTGTGCTGGTGCCAGCCTCGGAGGTTCGTTTGATTTGCATGGTGATCTGAATGTGTGTGTAGATGATTTGCTACAAAAGGATAATGCATTATTATGGAAATTAACTATGATCCCAATAAAGTGAGATTGCAATCCCTTCCCATAACCGATGCATAACCTATATAGCTGTGTGTTGTGAGGTGGTTGATATAATGCGCTCCTAGAAGCTAATGCAGGTTGCTAGACATCCTACCCGCCCTTGAATAATGCATACATTAATCGTGATGAGATTATATTACAAGTGATAGTGGGTTGGTAGGGATGAATTTATACAAGGTTTAGTTGTGGGTGAATTATTACAACGATAAGGGTTAGCCGTGAGAGGTGTTATGTTGTACAAAGGATTATGTGGAGGTTTCTCGATGCATCTCGACATCCATCTTCTAAGAGTTGGTGTGTGGGTATGTTTTTTCAGCTGAAGTACAAAGGATGAATCTAGTAGTGGTAGAGTCGATGGGTGAAGTGATTTCGGAGGGATGTGTATTACATGGCTTGGGTGTTGAGTTAGAAGATAGACTTTGGGTAGCCAAATCTGCATGGAGTTGGGTCGGTTTGTCAGGTACTTCTTGGCGATCCAAAGTTGTCAAGTTCTCATCAATGGAGAAGAAGGTGGAGGTGATGTTGGATGTAGTGTCTGATTCTGTTGTGGCTTCTTCTTATCATAACCCGTACTACTAGAAACAATTGGTGCTTTTTAACCTTTTGGCACCCATACTTGCTTTGTGCCGGTTGCCTTGGCATGCTAATACTGCTTCCACCATGGGGTTGTCTGGGAGTGTCATTGGTTTGGGTTCCTAAGCCGTGGTTGAATCTTTCGTGGTTGTGGTTGAGAGGTCTGCTCGACACTTTGCTTTGGAAAAGAAGGGAGGTCCAACACTTGCATGACTTGTCCATCAGGAAATGAGGCATTTTGCACAACAAATCTAGGTAGGTCCGTATGAACTATGGAGGATGGGCTTGAAGAGGCTATAGTGCCCCATTTGTATGTTGATATAATCCATCTGACCACTGATGTAGTCCACCTGACCTATCTGGTGGGTGGTGGCCTCTTCTTGTTCAAAGGAAGACAAGGGGAAAATCTCTTGACATCTTCATGAGTAGCGGCTATTCATCTCCAGCCCCATGTGGGTTGATGTAGAAGTAATTTGATTTATCTGTCCAAAGATCTTCTGGTCCTCCTTCACATTCATTTCATATGGTATGAGGTTACATTCCTTAGGCAGGGTATTGTTATGGAAGTCAAGCGGTATCACTTGTTGCTAGTCTAAGGACCTGAGCCTTAGGGAGCATTTTCTAAGATTTAGGTCCACCGAGTGATTATATAACCAATCTTGACCAAGAATTAATGGTTCTATCAGATCATCGTCATGGCACATTAGGAGTTTCACAGTCAGGGTTATCTCATGTATGAGGATAGGAAGGTCCACCTCACCCATGCAAGGGGTTTCCATGCCTCCTAGCCCTATGAGGTATCCCTCAATTGGTCACATTTCTAGTCCTGAGTCCTTATAGTGGGACCACCTAATCGCACTAGTCGCAACACCTAAATCAACTAAAGCCCTAAGCTCATGGTGGGTGTTGCCTTGTCGTAGCATGAATGTAATGAATGGTCTCCTATGCACTTTGCTAGGATGAGCAGTTAAGCTTGGTATGCTCAGAACATCATGTCTAAATTTTTAGGTATGGGTTCAACTAAAACTGAGCTTGGTTTCAGGTTTGGGGTCTCTTGTGAAGTTAATTCTAAGATTTTAGCTCTAGTTTCTTTTAGACTTCCTTCCAACTCATTTACTTTCTTACTCCATTTCCTCTTGATTCTTTCTCATGAATCCTTCCATGATCTAGTTTAACTTTTATCAAATCCCACAAGAAAACTAGTATCTTGAACTACATAGACAAAGAAACCTAGAAAAGAAAAGCTACCCACTATGAAAAAATGAACAATTCAAGCTGCTACTAAAGCTCTTGACACATAAGAAGAAGGGTGGGAAGACATGGTAGTATTGTTTTGATTTTTGGAGTCCCAAGTTGCCACTTGAAACAACCACAAAGTACGATAAAGACATTAGTGGTGCATGCAAAGGGATCCCCAAGGCCAAACCTAAAATTAAGGCATGAAGGAAAAAGGAGCCAAGGGAGAGGGAAGCAACATTGTGATAAAAGAAAGTAGCACAAAGTCCTTCTTCTACAAGAAGTGCCTCTCTTGCACCTTCCATCCACTCCATATCATCTCAATTGACCAGTGGCTCACCTACGAGATTTCACAAAGAAGCTGCTCCAAGTCATGTATACAAGGAGGAAGATTTTCATACATCCATACCACGAGAAGTGGAAACTAAAGCCATTACTCCACAAATCTTGGAAGCACACCTATCGCCACCCTACAATGTATTTGATTCTCTCCTATCTTTAAGGTACCCTTCTCCACAATATACATCCACCACTACACCCCAAACGCAAAGCTACACCTTACATGAGTGAAAAAATGATTGGACTTCTTCAACATCTCAACCAATTGGCCAAGGAACATCACAACTTCAGGAAAAGAGCTATAGAGGCTGATCAGATGTTGATAGAGAAGGACAACATCATAGAGGAGTTAAGGCTAGATCTTGACAAAGAAAGAGAATCTATTGTTGCTGCCAACAAGCAACTAGAGGAAGCATGAGTAGAATAGAGCAATGTGACAGAGGTAATTGAGTCCTACATAACTCCTAAGGAGTTCTATGAGAATAAGATTAGGTTGCAAAAAAAGGAAACCATCTGAGGCCAACAAGAGCGCCAAGAGATTCTCAAAGATATAATGGGTGGTAAATTTGTTAAACTCATTGACACATATGGTTCTCAGAGACAAAGCACACCTGAAGAGATGGCTAAAATGAGAGCATAGTTTGAAGAGCAACTAGAATCTTAGAGAATAAAGTTTCAAAGAAAAGAATTAAAGCTAAAGAAAAAGAAGGCACAAGCAATGGATTAGAGTGATCCTTAGACCCTACATGAGGTAAGAGGAAGTGCTTAAAAGGTCACTCTGTTACACACCATAATCAAGAGACTTTGGGACAATATTGACACATACAAGGAGGAGAATAGATCACTATAAGACTAGATAGACAATTAAGAAAGGGCTCATTAAGAGGCCGCAAATCAAGATCAACTTGTGCATGAAGACCCATTGCCAGATTCTCCTCTTCAGTCTCATATTGGAGTATCATCCTCTCACATAGAGCATCGTAATTAGATCTAGAGTTCCTTATATCTGAGAGCCAAATGACAAAATCATGACCATATAAGAACCTCGAGGAATGGATCAAGGAGAAGTGTATTGATCTTATCCCTTGGAAGCAAGCATTTCTAAAAAACCTTTCGAGCTTGTGAAGACATTTTAAGTTGCCAAAGATTTTGTAAAAATATACTAGAGTATGTCATATGTTGTGATGAAGAAATCACTTGATGTTTTTTTGTGGCTTCAATAAGAGAATGTGATAGCAAAGATCTAGTTGAATTACCTTGTCCTCCTATCACTAGAACAAGGAATACTAGCATATGCATACATGCTATGAATGATCAACTATGTTTATCACCTACCTATAGCACCTGATCTAACCATTAGGATGTTGAAGAAAATCCTCAACATGATGTAGGTATGTCTCATAAATTTTGAGAGTTTATGATTACTCAAGATGGAGGGTGTAGGATTTCGAATTGGGCTAGAGTGCATGGTATTCGAGTTATCGATGGCACCTAGTGATGAATGCCTCTATGCTTACTACTCACGCATTTGGTTCCTACCATCACAATACATGCAATTTCTTGAACCAAGATCAATTTATAGATACATGGGAGAATCTTATAATTGAAGAAGTTAAATCTCTCCAATTAAGGGACAATGAAAAAAAGCTTTGGATTGTTACCAAGCTATAAGACTGGATTGCACAACAATTGGAGTGGTCTCGCCCACCATGATAGTATGAAGATGAAATGTATGATGCAAGCTTGGAGGGGTAGTATATTCCCTCAACAGATGGAGCATATTATTTTGATAGGCCTTCATAGAGCAAAATAAGGATCATCATGGATCAGTCACACAAGCATTCATAGGATATTACCATTGTCTTTCCATATTTCATTTCATTGTATCTTTAGTTTATTTGAATATTAATATTTTTCAATGACATGTATAGAGTTCTATTTCCTCTTTTACTTTGATTTACTCACACACACACATAGAGAGAAATCAAAAGAAAGAAAAAGAAAAAGAAAAAATAAAAGAAAATCGAAAAACAATGTAAACAAAGAAGAAATGGGGAAAATTATCACTTTTATTGATCATGCAAAAAGCGTTCTTCATTACGGTACTTCAGAAAAAAAAATATCAAAAGAGCAAGAGAAAATAACCAAATCAATGTGCCTACATCACGGAGACTACAAAAAAGGTGGACCATTGACTTTATTTCAAGTATGACACTCTTTACTCTATCTCTTAGATTAGGGGCCCTCATCTACAAAACTTTGGGCAACTTCCTCAAGAACCATACTTTGCACCATAATGTTTATTTGCATCCCTAAGTATGCATGCATAGGGCCACATTACAAGGTCATGCACAAGGCACGTAATTTATTGAACCCATACACATGCACTCCATCAGATCATATGTTATGAATGAAAAACGAAGTCATATAATAAGCACACAAAGAGCAAAGTCAAAACATTCATCATGCATTTATCTCATACTACCAACAAATGGGAGTAGATTCCACATTGTCTAATAGCTCCACACCTCAGGTAGATCACCATGTGCGATCTGACATATCAAGACCACCCACCTAGACTATGTAGCAACCTTGTTGAGAACCGCAAGATCTAGGAGGGTGGAGTGTTACACAATCTTCGCAAGAGCCACAGAAAAAATTTATGATTATTCTCATTTTCCATAGCACTTGTATATTTTTCATAAACATAGTACAATAGCAAAATCACATATAGCAACAAGATTTGTATTTACACACTTTGTACTGCAAGAAAGAGTCTTTCCTAAAAAATCCCACAGACAAAAATCAATTTTGAGTAGGTTTGTTTTTTATTTTTCAGAGGTTCTCAAAATGAAAAGGAATGATATTGAAAGAGTTCTATAAAAAGATTAAGAAATCATTTCTAAATGACTTTTTGCTAGTGTGAGTGAGAGAGCTCTTCTTCTTGCAAAATTTGTGCACAAGATTTCAAGAATTCTTGCTGACTTCTCCTTGCTTGATTTTTGATGTGTGACACTTACCACTTGCTTCCGTATGTTTCTACTATCATAAGGTTAAGTGTTTTTTGTGTACTCTTGCGATTACACATTGTTTTGTGCTGCCCTTTTGTGTCCATTGACAGTCCATAGCTATTTTTGTCTCTATATACAGCTATAGATGTGGTTTTTTATCGATTTTCCCTAGTTGACCTTGTAGATATTCTTGTTAGCTTTGAAATGAGTAATCATATGCTTAGCTTGGACAAGTAATGAGGGAGATACAATCATTTTTTTGACCACTTGTCTTCTTTAGCTTACATATGTGAGCCCGAATTCGAGGATGAAGATGATGATGGAGAAGGGAAAATTCTTGCTGATCACCATGATCAGATGGATGGTTTCCCAATCACTATGATGAGATTGGTGGTTAGCCAATTGCCATGATCGGATTGGTGAGTAGCAAAGAGGAGGAGATCAAGTCTACTCAAGAAAGCCAAACGATAGCCAAAGTTCTTGTAGATAAATTAGGGGACTACAATGAAGGGGATGAGTGAAACACATGTCTGTAGGTCATCTTCAATGGTTACACTACAAAGGATATCCTTGATACTAGAGCAGAAGTGGGAATAACTACTAAGGATATTTTGGATAAATGGGTTAAATATAATTCAAGACCAACTAGAGTCTAGGATGAAGTTGCACATGGTAGATAACCACATAAAGCATCCCTTATGCCTACTAGAAAATGTGATATTAACCACCTATGGGGTTGAATTCGAGCATACACTCAATAATTGTCAATTTGGGACACTAGATAACTATGAAATGATCCTAGTTGTGTCAATTGAAGGTGGTACAAGATTGGGAAAGAGATTCCTTGGACCTACAACATATGATACAAAGCATAAATTTTTACTTACACTTCTCATATAGAGACGTTCTCCCTCTCTAATGGAATAAAGTTACTAAGGAGATGGAAAAAATCTCAATCTAGAATGCAAACTCAAATGATCGTTCATTGATGCATGAGTAGATACCCATTTGTGTATTTGCAAAGGAGTTGAACGAGAAGAAAAGGGGCTAAAGAGTGTGATCACACAAAGTAAAGAAGAGAAAAGTATGAAGAACCTTCCCTAAATTCCTCAAATCTTTCTAGATGAGGAATTCAAACCCTATGGTTGGATGGATAAATTTAGAAACATTAGATGTTTGTGTGAATAAGCATGTAACAACCATGATAGAATGTGTGGAATAAGATGTTTATGATCTTGGTCTCTTAATGATCAGAGTTATCAACAAAGCCTCTGTTAGACAATGTGCAAGAGAATGGGAAAAGTTGCTTTTCATTGCTACATGCAGGAATAGTAGACCATCTTCTTGAAAATTCAGTGATTGACACGTGTATATTCAAGGTTGATTGGGAAAGATAGAGATGGGAATCTATAAGCTTCTCATAGATATAAGTGCAAAAACCAATGCAAAGTGGATATTTTTTGTACAAGAATTGCAAATAGCTCTAGAACTAGTAGAAGCTTGCATCACTAACATAGGAGGATATGAAATACAATGTCTATTCAAGGTAGAAATCTCACTTCACATTGGAGAAACAAATATATCAATAAATTCCTTGATTGTGATGATCAAGATCATATACAAGAGATGATCCTAGTCCAAGAATGGCTTCATAATCACTTTGTTGGATTGGACTTTGCCCAAGACACATTATCTACTAGAGTTAATGGTAAAGAAATAATAACTTTCCTACAAGACACATCTCTAGTGTTGTAGACTTGCTAGAAGAAGCCTAATTGCCATCAAGTGGTGTAGATCAAGCATGTTTACCCATTCAAGGGTAGGAAGTCACGTCTCATGAATCCATGGAGTCAATATGTATGCAAAAAAAGAAGGCCGGTCTACATACATGCACTTATGGGCAAGAAATACACGTCAAACATGCACAGAAATACTAATCTTGGATGGGTATGGGATTACGATACTTCAAGCATACCATGGAAGCTCCAAATCAAGAAGAAAATGAAAGAGAAGATCCAACAAAGAGAGAGACACGAAATTTTTTTGAATTGAATGAAGTGTCTTTACAATGCTAGGGTTTTTCACTTTGATACTAAAGGTTGTGATCCTTTTCACATGAATTTTGGGAAAAATAACTTAAAAATTGGTCATAAAGTTTTAAAACGACCAAAATGACTCTTAAAATTATTGAAAATATCCTAAAGCGCGGGTAGTAACTCCTAAGGCACAATGACTCCTTTGCCTTTTACAAAAAAATACTTTTTTTTTACAAAGACCCTTTCTTATCTGATCAAAATATACAAGAAATGTACTAAATGTAGGCATGTATGGTAGTGGTTGCCTCTGTTGTCCACACTCGTTGTCCTCTTTAATTTTTCTCATTTCTTGGCAAGCTCCAAGGGATTTGCATGCACTTCATGGTCCATTTGAAAATTATGGTGGGCCCCTTTGCTTTGAGTATTTGCTTCTATTTCTTCTATCTATTTCTTTCAACAACTCCCCCTAAGACCTTGTCGTCCTTGATATGTGTGTAGTGGAGCTTGGTAGGTTCTATAACTTGTCAATCTAAAATTATAGTTCCACATCTTTCCTCTCGTGTTCTTTGGCAAGGTCCATGAGATGATCTTTTCATGAGTCAACTTTTTTCCCATTGTTGCAGTATCATATTAGAAGTGAAAATATCCATATGTATGACATTAAGGCAAGCAACATAACTATATAGGAGTTTACAAAAGCATTCAATGTTCCTAAAAAATCCTATGTGAAAGGTCTCTTCACAAGTAGCCATATGGCGGTTTTCCAAAAATTGTATCCTATTGTAGTAGGCTATGAGGCACTTTAGTGGCAAAGTTTGACTAAACTAACATAGTAGTGGCATAATACCATATCTACATCTGGGTAGATTTATATCAAGCATAGGATCTCATGACAAGGTTGTGAGGTAAAATTTGATAGTTTCTAATATTTTCACTAACATTTGGCATGTTGGACCTAATAGTGTCCCAACGTTGGCCTGCCAAAAAGCAATGCTTGTACACATATATTCTAAAGTGAGGGATTTATTTATAGGTGCAACTATATATGGATTATTTAACTAGTATGGAGTAGTGTGTTATTGCACTCACCTAACATCATAGCTAGACCAATTGTATCAATGAACGAAAGGTTCACAAGAGGGATTGCACTATATATAGGCATGTACTTTATTGAAGGTCAACACTATATTGGGGTAGTTTTTGAATAGCCGACATTGCCAGTGAGGATTGGCATCTTGTATGTGTTTCCTAGTTATACTTTTATAGCATCCCTCTTCAATATACATGTTATATCTGCATCTATACCAATTCCAAACTTTATGTAAACTTGTGCTTGTACAAAAAAGCACCCATAGGTCAAAGGGAACCTTGAAATAAGATCTTCATGATGTATTTTTCCCATGCATTGCAATAAGTAAGAGCCCAAAAATCCTTGTTCATAACCAATACATAATTATAATACTTGTTAGCCGGAAATATAGTATAAAAGAACTTGAACCGTTCAAGATATGCAATATTTGTGTATGTTCAAGTCTTTTGATGGTCTATTCATTTTTGGATATAGCCATATTACACAAGAACATAGAAATAATACTATCTTATTTGGGTGGGAAAATGGGATAAAAGGGTGAAGAAAAGATGAAAGAAAGGGTGGGAGGGTGGGAAAATGGGCAAAAACGATCGTGACCAATGTACGACCATCCTCTATTCCTATCTCTCAGTCTTCGTCTTTTTGGATCTTCACCTTTTCACCAGTGTACAACCAATCACGCCTTCTTAGACATGCACTCTTCGAATCTACATGATAGAGACTTTTCGCATGTCTCATGCAAGACTTCCAAACCACCCATGCGTCTACTTTTCATGTCCACCTTAAGAACTATACCTGTAAAAATAGAGGTGATCCTACAACATACTCATACACACATCAATCATCCGGGAATAACCCACATACCCATGTGCGTTTTTTAAATCTGCGAACATGAATAAGATGAATCAAGGCTTCTCTTCTTCTTTGAGTGTCAAAAAACGGCACTCTTCCAAGCCCTGTAACTCAAAAACGGTGAGGAATCCACTTAAGCTTGTGAGACACAAAAATATATTTAGTTCTTCAATTTGTACAATAGTGTTAGAGACACCTTAGGTCAAAATCTGCTCCTAGATATCACTTTGGCCCTGCAAAATAAAAAATTCTAAAGAGATGAAAAACATGAAAAATCTCTTCATTAACCTATCTTCATGCAACCAAATGAGACATAAAACATAGGAACTACAAAAAATTCAATTAGGTAAAGTTTTTCTACTAAGGATACTCTACCTTTCTCTCATACAACACTTTTTCAGATTCCTTCATCTTCGTGCTCAAATTTAACACACAAATTTCATGCGACAACTTTTTAGAGAGAGAATGTAAGAAATTATTGCTACATAATTTTGTAGACATGATCAGAATATCCTAAACATAAAATTTCATTATTATCTACACTTTTTTTTTTGGAAAATCATTGTGGCATCTTACATATAATTCCCCTTGAAGAAAAATGAATACAATGGCAGAAGAAAATGGCAAGGTACCCAAATACAATGAGATACAATATAAAATGGAAGAAAATGAAAATGGAGTGTCTCCTAGATACAAAATGGAGATGTACCCATGCAGATACAAATAGAAATGAGGTAGAAGAAATCATATCATCAACAATAAGAAGAGTTAAAAAGGATACTGAGTGTGGACAATAGAGGCAGTCAGTGGCATACCTCCCAACACTTTGGGCAATTCATGTATAATCAGATCATATGTAAAAAGATTTTTGTAAAAAAAAAACTCCTCTTTTGTAAATTCCAAGGAATCCTTGAGCCTTGAGAGTTACCGGTTAGGATATTTTCTAGTAAATTTAGAACTCATATATTGTTCATTTTTCAAGATCTAGGACCAATTTTTGGAGTTAATTTTGTCCAAAATTCATGGGAAAAGGTTCATAAATTTTATTATAGAAGTGAAAAACCCTAACTTTCTAGGGGTGCTTCATTCAATTGAGAATAATTTCATGCATCTCTCTTTGTGGAACTTTCTTTTCCACCTCCTTCTTTCATGCTATGTTTCAAGTGTCCTAACTCCGTACACACCGAAGGTGAGTGTTTCTATGTGTGTTTGACGTGTACTTCTTTCTCGTATGTGCATTTATGTGTGTTGAAATTCTTCTTGAGCATATTATGAACCCTATGGCTTTGTGATATGTGTCATCATCCACTTGAATGGATAAACATACTCGGATTGACAGATTCAAGTTTATCTACACCACTTGATGCCGATTAGGCTTGAATCTAGTAGGTCTACAACAAGTTTTCGTATTGTTGCCAAGGATGTGCTGTTGTTCAAGGTATCCATTGAGGCTTGAAGCTTGGGAGAGGTGGTAATAGAGTTTTTTTTGGAGGCGTTGGTTTGTTCTTTTGGTTGTCTGAAGGTTATTTTTGCCATTTTCACCATTGGGAGCATGGTTTGCTTGTACTAGCTTGGGAAGAGTGAGCAAGATCTGTACATAGGCTCATTTCATCTCCTTCTCCAAATTTACGGCAAGTTTGTCTCTTGTCTTAGGTAGGGATCTAGTTTTGGCAGACTTCCTTTTCGAAGAAAACCCAAAAAAACGGGGAATGGCTTAAGTGTTGTGAAGTTAATCGAGAAAAAGAGAGGTTATTGCATTTGAATATGTGAAAGATTTGACTTCAATCTCTCTATGCATGTGGTGTTTGAGGCAAAGAGCCATCAAAACATGTGTTGGACACTAGGCGTATTGTGAAGGGAGTAGTAAGGCAACTTTTTGAAGGCTTCAAAGAGCAATTAGAGTGAAGGCAAGCAGACAGTAGGAGACTTTTCCTTGTGATTTTTGAGTTAGTAATCATGAGTTGTTGATGTGATACTATGGGCATAAGGAAAGGGAGAAGTTGGTGCATTGCATACCTTCCTCACAGAGCAATCGGGTCAGCGCATTGGGATTTGAAAGTCTTTGAGGAGAAGGGTTCATTCCTAGAGGCATCAAAACTATGGAGGGAAGGCATCAAGCTCTTAGATATGCATTGAAAAAGTATACTTAGGATTGATGTTTAATAAGAGAGCCATTGTTTTTTTGCACGAAAGAGGAAAGAGGATAAGAGCATAAGTAAAAAACTGAGGGAGTTAAGCGCATAAGTCAACAACTGAGGAAGAACAAGAGAACGGGGAGGGGCTGAATGAAAAGTGTGATTTTGGAATTGTTTGAGAAGGATTCCATGGCAAACAATTGACCGAGTGGAAAGATGAGAGTTTATGCTTCAATTGGGGTAGGTTAATGGCTTGACATCATCACTTAGGTCATGATGTAGTAGAAAAGGAAAAAAATATTAAAATAGATATTTGCATTTCCAATTGTTGACCGGAACGAAAACACATCCTAAGCAAGTTCAAGTAAAAAAGATCAAATTCATATCAAACCAAGTGGTGGTATATTTGAAAATTCAAGAATAAGAGAAACCATTACAAGGAACCATGAAAATCACCTATTGCAAACCAATTGCTCTGGCAAAGCAATCGAGTGTTTGCAATTATGGTGTTTGGGCACCCTATTGCAAGATGATCCTGTGCACGCATTAAGACACCTTCTGGGGAAGGCTTGAGAGAACTATGGTAAGGAAGGAACCATCAAATTACTTATCTAATTGTCTGACTGCTTGTCCATGTCCTTCAAGTCTGAGGGCTAACCTTGAGAAAGGACCTCAAAAGCTCAAAATTGCCAACGTCCGATTGCTCTAGAAAAGCAATCAATGCTTTGCACTCTTAGGGTTTCAAGGACCTAAGGGCTTGGAAATTTCCTCCTATCCATAGGGGATCCCTTGGGATAATCAATTTAGATGCTAGATAAAAAATCAGAGCTAAAGACATACATATGATTGCCCGTCTGCTTGGGCAATCATTTGTTTTCAAGAAAATACCAAAAAATCTTGCCCAACTTGAGTCGTGAGTCTATTAAGACTTAAACATATAGAATTACAATCCAAAAAAAATTCAAAAGATATCAATCTTTGCAATCGCCCAATTGCTTTAGTAGAGCAATCGGATGTCTACAAAGAGGGACTTTTGGGCTTCATTTGCTAGTGAAGTAGTTGTAGACATTAGGCATACTAATACATTAAAATCTAACACCTTTGGATCTTGGTGTCTTGGAACTCTTTGAGGGAAATTGTGCCTATCTGTAGTGGAATATCAGCTAGAAATAGAACTTTTAACACTAAAAAGAAATATGCATAAAAGATTTATCAAGGGAAAACCCTAGGAGTCTTTAGGTCTTTGAAAAAAAATCAACTTTAAAAGTTGAAGTGGTTCAAACCCTAGGAGGAGAGCATTCAACCACCTTAGGAAAGCAATAGGTATCTGCCAATCATTTTTTAATTGAGACATTCAATAGAGGGGAATTCATCGTAAGCAAGATATTGACACTAAGATATTGCAATTCTGGTGTATAACTCTTCAAGAGTAAAACCCTAATTTTTCTTTGTTGAAATAAAGGAGAACACAAATTCCTAAAAAATTGTGATCAATCATCCTAAAAAGAATTTAATAGGACTAGAAATGGAAGTACTTCCAACCTCCATATTTCTCTTTATTCATAAGTGAAAGTGAATCTTTTGGTGTTTATATTGTAAAGGTCTTAACAATGTGCTGATTGCCATGAACTTGTCTTCAAAAAGAGCTTGTCTTCTATAAAGCTTTTTAGGAAGTTCAAGTATTCTACTCAACCACATGAATATTGAATCTCAATTCATTGCATTTGAATAAACGGACAATTTGTGCATCATTATTGCTTGTGAGCATAAGTGGTTAATACCATTTGCTTGTGAGTCATCCACTTACATGTACATAAAATACATAATTCATATGATTTTTTAGCTCAAAAAGATCATACGGAGAAAAGGTATTGCTAGTGCACAAGGACACTAGAGTTAAGTGAGGCATAAGAATAATGATAGCACGATTTACACGAAAGACAGTGTGAGCTTCTCAAATCTAATCCTAAGAACCTTATTTGATAATCTTAGTGAAGCACAAAGTGAAGCAGAAGACATGTCATGTTCTATCAATATGGGCAAGCTTAAGAGAGATTTGAGCTTCTTATCGGAGAGGGAGAGTATGATACTACTCTAACCTATGAGTAACGGGCATGGTGCACCATTATTTAAGGATCCACAGGTTCATACCTTGGTCAAGATAAATGACAAAAATGTTAGAGAAAATCTAAGTCATCATCCTATTGTGAAGAAAGAAGCCAATGCTTACATGGATAAGAGTGGTCTCACTATATGTTTTCCATGAGGATCTAGAGAATTTGGATGAGTATGGAAACAAAGTCCCAAATGAATCACCAATCACTTCTAGTAGTGGACCTAGTGGATTCACAAGTATCCATCCATATAAACTTTGGATGGAAGATCAAGAGCAAATATGTGTGGCAAGGACATTTTTCTTGACTAAATTGTTGTTAGAATCATAAACCACTAAATTCTATTAATCCATGGATATGAAGGAAGCTTTTTGGATCCTTCCTCCATTAGAAGGATCAAGAGCTTTTTTCCTGAACATAAAGGAACTTATATCTTCTAAGACTCTTACCATGGCAATATACAAGGATCCTACGAAAAGAGATCTTATTTCAAGATCTCCAATACACAATACTTTTATCAAGGAAAACTTGTATTCATGAATGGTATTCTCATATCTCAAACAATCACTCCTAGGCTCATTGATCATCAATCAAGGACTCCTCAAGACCAAGGGAATCCAAGATTCAAGCAAGGTAGAAGTGTCAATCCACACTTGCATATTCAAGGTCTTGGATGAGCTAATATGCAAAGGCAGAATTCTCTAGAGCTTCAAATGCCAATCAAGACCTAATTTTGGCAGGAGGTTAAGGCCTATGAATGCTATGCTTTGGCTGCCTCTAGCCTTTGTGATGAGAACGAGCCTATTTCATTTGATGAAACACAAAAATTCAAAAAATTGGATGGCTGCTATGCAAGCAGAATATGATGCTATTATGAAGAAGGTACCTAGTCTTTATGTGATTTTCCTCTTGGCAAGAAGGCCATTGGCACTAAGTGGATATACAAGCTGAGTGTAAGCCTGATGCAATAGTTGACATGTATAAGGTTAGGCTTGTTGCAAAAGATTATGCTCAAGAAAGAGGCATTGATTTTGATGAGACCCTTGCTTTCACATGTCAAATGACTACTGTTCATAGCATCTGTGCACTTGCAACTCATCATGGTTGGAATGTGGATTAGTTAGACATTAAAACTACATTTCTGAATGGTGATTTATATGAAGAAGTGTATGTTTTAGCTGCGTGGTTTTTTGCTAAAAAGGGCATGAAAACAAAGTGTGTGCAAGTTGAAAAAGGAATTATATGGTTCAAAGCAAGCATCACATGCTTGGCATGAAAAGATACATGCATACTTGATTGCACATGATTTTCAGAACAATACAACTAAGAGCATCTTATATGTTAAGCATGCAAATGATGTGCTTACGATCGTTGTGGTCTATGTTGATGACATGCTGCTCACTGTTCCTAATGAGAAGCATATTGCTGATTTTAAGGCTGATTTGCATGCCTCATTTGAGATGTCAAATTTGGGGCATTTGCATCATTATTTGGGCATTCAGTTTATGCAAGTTGATGGCAGAATAGCTTTGTGTAAAACAAATATTGTAGTGTTTTGGCCTTGCAAACTGCAAACCTATTGCCACGCCCATGGAAACACATTTACGGTTGAGTCTTCATGACGTTAGAGATGCATTTGATGTTGTTCTTTATGAGCAAGCTGTTGGATGCTGATTTACTTATGCGTGACTCCGCCTGATATTCAATTTGTTGTCTCAAAGATGAGTAGGTTTATGTATTGCCCAAGTGTCAAGCATTGGCAGGTGGTTACATGCATCTTTTTGCTACTTGAGTGATAAGCGACTACTTGGATTGTTTTATCCCAAGGGGGGATCACTAGCACCAAATTTCCATGCTTTCTTTGACTATAATTGGGTTGGTTTCTATGACACTCATGTGTCCACTTGTGGTTTTTGCTTCATGCTTGGTAGCTCATACATATCTTGGTTAAGCAAGAAGCAGCCTACTATGGACACTTCTAGTTGTGATGCTTAGTATAGGGAACCTTTCACAATGACATTTGAGTGTGTGTGGCTCAAAAGTCTTATGGATTATTTGGGTGTGTGTCAGTCTTCTTCCATCACCATCCTCACTGACAATTGGCAATTGCGAGGAACCCTATGTTCCATGATTTAACTAAGCACATTAAGGTGCACTATCATTATGGCAAGGAGAGGTTCTCCACTGGAGAGATTAGATTGGCATATGTGCCCACACAAGATGTTGTAGACCTTTTTACAAAGGCTCTGTCTATGGAGTAATTTGAAGCTTTTTGCAAAGCTTTGGGCTTACTTCCTTTTATGGATTGATTCCACATAGCTTGGCACTTCCTTATACATGAGTGCGAGTTCCTTGTTCACCACATCACTTCGAGGGGGGATTTATTGATATATTTTGGTAGTGATGTGTGTGACCACACTAGGACTACTGAGGTACATTTTTTGCCCTTTAGGAGGTTTTTTGCCGACTTGTATATATTCCTATAACCCTAATAGATCACTTATCTTTGTACATTCACTTGGTAATACATGTAGTATTGTGTGTTGTACTCCAAGCTTCTTCTTCTTCTTCTTCTTCCTTCTGTTTGTTGTGTGTTTTTGCAGACCTTAAACTCCAACAATCCTTTGTATAGTATTGTCTAAGTTGGTAAACAATGGAAGATCAAATTGGGATAAGCAATTGCATCATAAAATTTGGGCTTATTGGGTGGCTTATAAGATGTCATTAAGGGGTAAGCCCATTCATTCTTATCTATGGTCAATAAGAAATTTTACCAATATACTTCCTTGCATCTACTCTATTGAGTAGCAGAGTGGTATAATTGGACATTCATGAACTCTCTGACATATTTTATAGTCTACAAAAGCTCTAAGAAACTCTTGTGAGATCAATAACACACATTTATTCCACAAATAAAAGGAAAATGGCATATTTTGATGCTGACATCAAAGACAAGCAATTGCAGAAGGTGATTTAGTCCTTGTGTACACTCTCAAAAAACACGCAAAGAAACTTAAAAAGAGAGACTATAGACCCTTGGTAATGCATAGGATCTAATCTAGTGGTGCCATACAATTGACTCCATTACCCATACAAATCATCCCTAATAATGGATTAAGAGAAGCTCTATCAAGAGCCACTCGCAGAACAAATGTTCTTTCAATTACAGAAAGTCAAGGATACAAAATCCATAGAGCTACACATTAGAAAATGTTGGTACATGTGGAAAACATAAGTGCTTGACCATATCCATGGATTGCATTGAGCTATGAGAAGTAATATGTACTCACATATCCTTAGTTCATTTCTAAGGATAAACTTTCACTACAGTATTATATGTTCTAAAAGTCCTTTCTTGAGGATGAATACTTGAGACTTACGGTGAATTTAAAGAGATCCAAAATCTATGACTCGTATTTGAATTCAAATTCAAAAATATTCCAGAAAGTGAAGTGGAATAATTAGGTGGCATCAATCAACAACTATCTACTACATACTTCACTTGAAAAGTCATGAGTAGTTGAGCTTTCACTCACTTACAAAGTCATCATTGTACTTATCTCATAGTCTTGGATTTTGCCAAGACTTCCATGTATTTTACTTTGCATTTCAATACTTATACTTGTAGTTTTTATAATCATGTTTATATCTCTCACCGCTTCCTGTGTACTATCCAAGTTTGTTGACTTCATAGAGTTATTCAAGTGAAGATATGGTTTCATTATCTCATGAAATGCTTGGATCAAAAAGACAAAACCTTGTGAGTTTTTGTATGCAATATGTTGGTCATTGGAGCTTTTTGTACAGAGATATGAATCAATCTCTATGATCGTGTATGTGGACGATCTACTTCTTGAAATGTTGGGATCACACCTATGAATTCGTAGATATAATCCTCATGCTTTAGTAACTCTAAATTTGTTAAATAACTTATGTTAGCTCACATACATTACTATTTGAAGCTATGCAAAAGGAGTTTGATTAATTCAGAGTAGGTTTTGAGCATTGAGCATTTTCCATAGAGCCTTCTTCCATAAATAGAAGGTTTCCCCTCTAGATCAAAATTTGGAAATATTCTAGCTTGACTCAAACATTTGAGATCAATGCTCCAAAGTACTATGGTCATATTTATGAATAATTTGATAGATCGTAGAGTCTATTATAGATTCCAAGGAATAAATAGTTTGTCCCAGATCACATTTTCTCAAAGACCCTCTCATCTCTATACTCTACCATCACCTCCTCATAGTGGTATCAAAGCATCATCGTACTATATACATTATGGGTGATGATTTTCCTTCTTCAATTAATAAATTGGATCAAATTAACTATTTATCATGATTATTACGGATGGAAGCATATATACAAGGAATAAATCTCTATGGATATGTCTCTCGAGATGAGTTGATGCTGCTCCTAAGGACTAGAGGACAACCAACACAAGAAGAGCAAGAAATTTTGAACACATGGTGTGCAAATGATGCTTTGGCAAGGTCATACATTCTAAAATCTTTTTGTTATTTCTTACTTTCACACATTAAGAGTGTAACACTTCACAAGAGACCTGAAATGCAAGCACACAAACCATGAAGGATCAAATGTCACTGACTTTGTCACAAGGATTAAACACATAGTTGATAAATTGGGAAGCATTGGATACTCAAAAAATTCATCGATGGTATCAAAGGAGAGGACAAGTGGGAGGCACTCACCACTACCATAGACTTATACATAGATATGCAAGCACTAGATTTCAACACACTCATGCAACAAATTTTCACTCATGACCCCAAGCTTATGAAGAATGGAGATACACAAAAAGGTAATCAATCCTGTACCCTATACACTAATAAAGGTAGAAGTAAATATGCCAAAGGTAAAGGGAAGAAGTCTGATGAAGAAGCAAGCACCTCCCAAGCTAACTTTGTAGGTAGAGGGAGAAGTTGCTTAGGAGAAGCTACAATCCTAATCCATATTGTTGGATGGACCACTAGAGCCAAGTTCCTAGAGTGTAATGGCACTTCCCTTACTAATAATGTGGTGTTATGGCAAGATTGGCTTTTAGAACACTCTCTAGGCTTAAACTTAGCCATAAACCATCTCACAAAATAATTCATAAAAAATGGAACACCATTTGACTAGGGAAAATCACAAGTGATGAAAGAGGGCATCTAACACACAAAATAATTGTGCATATAGATTCTAAAGGTCATGTTAATTTGGATACTAAGAAACCAATGAGGCATCAAGTGTTTTAGGAACCAAAGAGGTAGGTGAAACGTAAGGTACCATGATCACCAAAGCAAACTTGGGTAATAAAAGAGAGTCATTCCTTGTCATTTGAAAAACCTATGAAGTCTGAACAACACTTACTGAAGAGAAGAATGCATAAGGGGCAATGTGATTCATGTTATTGCACAAGGCATTCTAAATCCCTAAAGCTCGAGCACAAGCACAAAGAGGGCATTCACACATTTGTATTCCTAAATGTATTACAGATCTTATGAATTTTTACAAGAGCAACATAACAAATGCTAGAGGGAAAAATCAATTCAAGCAAATCCTTCCATCAATGGAGCAACAAAGGAGTGGAACTCCACTACAAGTCTCACCACCTCAGGCTAAAAAGTTCATATGGAGGAAGAAAACTCCCCCAAAATGATCGTGTGTAGATGCTTGAAGAAAACACCAATTGTGGAAGCACCATCTCAAGTGCCTTTTACAACTCTTAAATGGACTATTCTCAAGTTCTCAACTAAGAATACTATTGAGAAAAGAATCTTTTACCAATCCAAAAATGAATACATAGATAGTCTCATTTGTATCCCATGATGTATGTGTAATATGGCTAAATGCTAAGATTATTACAAAGATAAGGGCACTTAGTGGCTTTGTGTAATAAAGCCATATATTTTGATTTCCATCAAGTGGAAACCTAACTTTATTCGATCCTTGTGTAATAAAGTTGGTCTTCTAAGGACCAAAAAATTAAGAGAGACCAAATATTGAAAGCTTGAACTTATAACATGAAACACGCTTATGAAGAATGGGTTATAGCTTTAAATGGAAAATCATGTATTGAACATAAATGGTTGTTGCTTCAGTCTTATGCTTCTCATGAAATCTTGAGTTGTGGTCATAGACATGGACATGCTTGGGTCATCTTCTCAATTGGTGTTTGTGCCTCCATCACTTCCCCATAATTCACTAAAACAAATAGGTTCGTGCTTCCATGATATGGCTCAACAAAGAATATATATTTGGTTGCACTTTTGAAGAAACCCAAAGGAGCTTGTACTTCATGTCAAAGTAAGTTTGCACTTTCCAAAATAGTGATAAGGAAGTATGAAAATTTGGGATGTCTTGGGCTAGAAAGATTTTTTGAGACTTCCATTTCTATGACCAGATACGGGGAATTTCATGAATTCATGGACAACCTCAGTAGGAAAGATGGACATGTATATTCAAGAGTCTAGGACTTGGATGGTGACGTATTGGAATCCCAAGTCACAATCAAACTCATTCGAGAATCTTTGCATTTATAATCTATTCATATAACTTCTAGATCTTATCCACTTCACCCACCAAAGGAACGAATTCAACCAACACTTAGAAAGAGTTGTAAACAATGTTAGAAGTGGATGAAACTATGAGAACCATCTAAGATCTCTAGGAACAATATTTCCATTTTCAAATGCTAGAGAGATACATTATCCCACATAAGGTGATATTGCATTGTATTGGATATAGTAGAGGAAATAAGAAAGTTGTGGATATGGTTGCAAGTATGGTACAACCTCACCAGTTGATCTATAATCAAGAATTGAAAACAAAATAAGATGTTTCATGGTACATAAGTAGTCACCCAAATCATCTTTCATGCTATTGGTGAAGATGTAATTTTAATCCAGCCTACACCATTCATGAGTTGGATGAATTCAAGTATTGTCCTAAGAGAGGCACTCTAAGGATGTTTATCCTAGTTCCATTGGTAAATACAAAATTCAAGACCTTGAGAAGGAAGAGAGGATCTAAAGAAGCTTCAAAACTTGTCTCCCTAGATAGTGAAGTGCAAGTCGAGCATCATCCCAAACAATAGATGGATCCTCAAATCACGATATTGACAAAAGAAGAAAAAAATGTTAAGTTTCAAGTGGAAGGCTTAATGAAGCCAAGGAAAGAGACAACCAAACAATGTTTTAACCAAAACACACAATTAGTGATACGTGGAAAAATTCAAAGAGACACATAGGAAGAGATTGATGTAGCCAAGAATGTGGCTTCTCCAATAGCGGTACGTAAACAAGGACAACAAGGAAGAGCCTAGGAAGTTGCATGGAAGTCCATTTTAGTCAAATCCTTTGAGAGTGATGAAGAAGAGGAAGTGATTACAAAAAGATCTCCAAGAAAATAGGTCATCACCCCATCAACATCTCCAACACCAACATCTCCACCACCATTAGCATTTGATTATTATGAAGAATGCACAAGTAATGAGCGCATTATACACGAAAGTGTAGAAACTCTTTCACCACCAACATCTCCACCACCATTAGCATTTGATTATTATGAAGAATGCACAAGTAATGAGCGCATTATACACGAAAGTGTAGAAACTCTTTCACCACCAACATCTCCACCACCATTAGCATTTGATTATTATGAAGAATGCACAAGTAATGAGCGCATTATACACGAAAGTGTAGAAACATTCCCATCCCCACTACATTTGGACATAATCCAATTGCATATGAAGTGGAATGCATCCCCGTTGCACCCACTTCAGCCCCCTTCACACCATCCATCCCACCCATTCCATCACAACCTTCCCTTAGGGACAAAAGCAAACAAATAATTGAGGAAATTCATAGCTTAGGACCAGTTATAACATGCACATCCCCACCCTCAAGCACTCATCATTTCATCCCATCTCACTCCATCATCATCATCATCACACACACACACAACGAATCACATTGTGCTTCAATCTTCTCTTCTATTTTTGTCAATTGTAAACAATCTTATTCATCTTTTATCAAGCCCTCAATTGAGAAATCATTATTGTCTTTGTCCTTTGCATCATCTTCATCTCATCTTCAATCTTCTTCATCATTTTCGTTTTCTTATATTTCATATAGTCAACCATAAGTCAGTCTTCCATCTTCACTTTCTCAACATCCAATCATCACTTTAAGTCAAGCTACCATTTAGGAGCATACAAGCAATGTATGGGATATTGACATGACTGAAGTCCATCCTTCAACACAAGTCATAAGTACAAAAGAGGTTCTAGATCATGGGACCATACATGCACATGAAGATGAAGTGGTTCAAGTTTAAGAGACATAGATCAAAGTAGAGAACATTGAAAAACAATTTCAAGATTTCTTCCATAGTCTTCTAAAGATGAATGAAGTTGTCAAAGATCTCAAGTTACAAATCATAGTTGCAAAACAAGAGAAAGATATTTTTCAAGACAAAATGGTCGCCTTAGAGAGATGAAAATGAGAGTCTTACATGCTCCTAGACTCTAACCAATAGGAGAGTGAGATATCACAAGACACCATTCAAGAGTGCAAGAGACCTTAGATGTCAAAGAGAGATGCCTTCAAATTATCAAGGAATAATATGATAAGATGCACAACATGCTAAAAGTTACATTGCAAAAATGAGACAATCTCAGATCAGGACTCTTTGATGAAACAAAACTTCTATGTTTGCCACCAACTATTGATCCAATGCTAGCATCACTCCAAGAAGACAATAGATTATTGTGGGCACAACTAGAGACTCAACAAGGAGATATTGAGAGACCCAAGAATTTATATGATTTAGTAGAGAATCCAAAGGCACAACCCATAGAAGACGATACCAATCCCATAGTAGATGCATTGGGAGAAGCCCAACAGGATGAAGAGGGGATATCATTGATTAGAGACCTGATTATTGGTGTTCCAATCAAATCTCTAGAGGATGAAGAAGGGGATCAAGGATACACCACATAGCCTCAACCTCAAGGCCCTAATAAAGATATCAATGTATATAATAACATATTTGTAGTAGACAATCAAAGAGAAGAATGGATATAATTTATGCAAGATTTATGGAATGATTAAGAGGAGAAACGTATGGGGAACATACAACTTTAAGATCTAGTTTGTAAGTTTTCTCCAATGTATGGACACATCCATGCATGGGTGTAAGTATATGCCAAGGCCCGGATTGGAATAGAACAAAACCTAACCAAGAAGCACGTTCAAGATACTGACCCAAGATGGAAATGTCGACTCTTTGTTCCAGCTTATGCATCCTTTGTTCCAAGGCATAGCTGTCCCAATTATGATGTTATGCACGTTTGGGATTGCACTAAGAAATATTGGTTAAACTACCCATATATAGTCAACCTTGTAGATAATTCCCTCATGCTAGAATATATGTGCACTACAATTGCTTTTTGGCAAGAAAATATAGGGATGTCACTTGATGCAATGTGCCAAATGTTGGTCAGGTTAATAGAAACCATTAAGTTTGTCTCATAACATTCTCACCTACTCCCATGCTTGACATAAACTTACCTCGATTTAGATATGGCATTACACCCTTACTTTTTTTATTTTAGTCGAATCCCACTTGTCAAGTGCCTCATAGCCTACTATAACCAAATTCAGTTTTTTGAGAGCCAACATATAACTACTTTTGAGGAAGTTTTTCATACGGGATTTTTTGAGAAACACTTTGAATTCTTTTATAAACTCTTGAATAGCTATGTCGCCCAATTCAACACCATACATAGGGATATAATCATATCTAGGATGATATGTATGTAATGGGGCAAGAAAGCTCATTCGTGGAAAAACCACGTTATGGAATGATATGGAACTTTGACTAAGGGCAAATCAATAATAAAACCCCAAACCTGCATGACATGCTTGTTAAGAAAAACAAAGTTTAGGCGCAAGGAGTTGTTGGAAGAGGTTGCAAATAGAAAAAAGAGAAGCAGATTTTTGAAGAAAAGAGGCCCACCAAAATTTTCAAATGGGTCGTGAAGTGAATGTAGATTCCTTAGAGCTTGCCAAGAAATAAGAACAATCTAAGAGGAGAAGTGTGGACAATAGAAGAAATCACTACCATATTTGTTGACACTTAGGGCATTCTTGTATATTGGATCATATATAAAAAGATTTTTGTAATAAACACTCCTCTTTTGTAAAGTTCAAGGAATCCTTGAGCTCTCCAAGTTGTTACCTACTTGTTACGATATTCTCAAGTAAATTAAAAGTCATTTTGTTCATTTCCCAATCTCGAGGATCAATTTTTGGAGTTGATTTTATCCACAGTTCATGTAAAAAGGTCCATAACGTCTAGTGTAAAAGCGAAAACCCCTAAGTTTGTATGGGATATTCATTCACATGAGAATGATTTCGTGCATCTCTCTTTATGGACTTTTCTCTTCCATCTCCTTCTTCATCTGGAGCTTGCGTGGCGTGCTTGAGATATCTTAACCCCATATCCACTCAAGTTGAGTGTTTTTATGCTTGTCTGACATGTATTTCTCGCTCTTAAGTGCATGTATCTGGGTTGAACTTCTTCTTGAGCATATTTGGGGACTTTGTGGATTTGTGAGGTGATTCTTCATAAACTTCAATGGGTAAAAATACTTGGATTGATAAATTAAATTTGATCTACCCCACTTGATGCTGGTTAGGCTTCAATCTAGTGGGCCATCAACACCTTCATAGACCACCATGGACATGATACATACATTCTTTAAAATAAAATAGAATAAGAACCAATATAACCACATGACTACTCTAGTAAACTAAGTACAAAGTAAAACAACAAGAACTAGAGATTAAATGAAGGTTCCACAAGATTAAAACATAGCATTGAAGTAAAGAATGTTGGAAAAAATCAAGATCATATGGCTTTTTAGTTTCTTAGTTGAATAGAGTGTGTTTTTTTTGGACAAAAATTTATGATATTTTTAGCAATTGATGGAAACTAGGAAGCTAATTTTAGCTTCCTTACGATAGCAAAGTTTTAGTTTTTAGGAAAATTTTATTACCAAAGTTGTGATACTTTTGACAGTGATAGCAACTAGAAAACTAATTTTAGCTTCCTTACTTTAACAAAGTTCTTGTTTTTAGAAAAAGGTTGTTGTCACAATTAGTAGTCGATAACTTTGGTAATATAGTTGCACACATCTATATATTAGTTGCATATACTTGTATATGTGCACAAAAATAATGATCAATTGTCTTTTAATGTGCATTATTCATACATGTCCATAAAAGTGTTTTGGTGTTGTATATACATGATTTAATGCATCTTCAACAATTATTATTATGCATCATTTTTTTAACATTTACATCTATTGTCTATGTTTATTTGACATTGATAACATCTGTGACATGTTATTATGTTGTTCTAAAGTAAACTTGATTGTAATCAACCGTAAGACCATCCTAGTGATTTATTGTCTACTATCATATATATATATATATATATATATATATATATATATATATATATATATATATATATATATATATATATATATATATATATATATATATATATATATATATATATATATATATATATATATATATATATATATATATACACGTGGTTTTGAATGGTGATGTGCAACAACAAGATATTTTATGACATAATATTCCATTTTTACATAATACCATGTTTTGTTCTCATGCTGATTATATATGAGTGTAAGATCAATGATCAAAGTTTCACAATTGAAGTACATATCAAACATGATTGGTTTTTTTTGGCATGCTACCAACTAGAGGATAATTATATATGCTAAAATATTTTACCATATGCATACATACAATTGTTTTGCAATTATCAATACAATCCGATTATCTTCCATTGTGTGATCACAAATTAAGGAAGTTAGATATGGACTTGCAATTTATCTAATAGATTGTTGATATACAAAGTGTTTTCTTCATCAAATCTCATTGAATTATTAGCCTTGGGATGACTTGGGATGACCTGCAACGATTGATGCGTTATATATTTAAATCATATCATTGGTATGAGGAGGTTATATCTTCATATCATATTAATATGATATCACTTGGAGATGCCTTAAAATGTTTCTTATTATACATTATTCAAATACCTACTTCTTTCCACTTGAGAAGCTATGTGAGATACAATCCAAACAATAGAAAAGATTGTAGATTCAAGGAAAAAACCTCTATGTGGTAGTATAGAATAGAATCTTGTCTTATGTTAGAAGGTCTTTGAGGATGGATTTCTAGTAAAGATATCAAGCCACTTATGCCTTTAAATCCTTCATCTAAAAATAAAGCTAGAATGCAAGAGTGGACATAAGGACACAAGAGATCTATCTTTATTATTTTTTAATATATAGCTACTAGAGAAAAATAATAAGAAAGTAAGAAAGAAAGATTTGATATAAAGGAAAAAGTGATTTATCGCTATTATTTTTCATTCTATAGCTAATACCATGCTATGAGATATAAGAGGCTTGAGAACTACAAGAGAAGCATGGGAGACTTTTGAGAGATTACTTTCTATCACAAATAGAGTCAGGAAAACACAATTTATGGGAGAGCCAAGAATGAAAAAGAAGTATGAATAGAGTTTGAGTGAATAAATTTGGAGTCTAAAGCAATATTCGAATTAATCAAATCGATTAATGCATCTCCAAGTGGAGATATTAAATTTAATAGTTCACTCAATGATTCAAGAGAAGATGATAGGTGGAATCCTTTTATCACATATTATGAAAATGAATAACTTACCTTCATTTGAGAATCTAAAAAGTTGTATGCTTGATAAGGATATCCGTATAGAAGGACCAAATTATTATTAATGCATCAAGCACAACCTCTGTATTCTTCATCATCATATAGAGGAAGACATTGTGAAGTAGTCAAATAGGATGAAAAAGGTTCAAAAACCAAAGAAGTAGTTGCAAGACAACCAAACAAAATCATGCAACAATCAAGGAGCAAGAAGAGGAGGCTTCAATAATCAAAGAGGAGGTGGAAGAGAAAATCAAAATCAAGGTAACTTATTTACTTAAAACTATTATGGAAATATGGACACTATGCTACGGAAAGAGGTGAAAGGGAAAGAGAAGAGAATCAAGTTTATATGCACGAACATAATTCAACCCCTACCCTAAAGAAAGTACAAGTACTCGTGCTCAAGGGGGTAATGTGATTCTTATGAATTTCCATACATAGATTCAAGATTCAACACCAACAAGGAATACATGGTATGTTGATTGTGCATTCATGAATAATAAATCTAACATTTCTCTTTATCTACATCAACCCACATCATATATTGCAATTACTACGGGATATGACAGTGAGCATGAATTATATTAAGATTTTAGAGGGTGTTTTACTTGTCCAACTATCCCAAGAAATCCTATTTTTGTAGGTCAAATGGATGAACGAATTGAGGTGTAGTTTTGAAAAAATCATGTGAACTTGATATTCGTGTATATGTTGATGAGCACAAGTTCTGCACAGCTTGATTTATGGTATACATTACTTGGTCAAATGAGTGTTGGAAGGTCAAATGACATAGCTTTGGTTGATGGTATTCCTATTATATAAAATCAAGATATGAAGTTTCTATGTGAAGTTTGTCAATTAGGAAATCAAACTAGGTAGAATTGTGTAAAAGCAATTACACAAAGTCATGGACTGATTGATTTAATACATATTAATGTATGTAGAGCTTCCAAAGATTATTCTCTTGCTAATTGTAGGTATTATGTAACCTTATTTCATGATCTTTCCAAGAATACAATCATTTAGTTCATGAGGTACAAGAATTTGGCGTTGTTATTATTAAACATTTCAAAGC
Source organism: Ceratopteris richardii (assembly GCA_020310875.1). Taxonomy (NCBI): domain Eukaryota; kingdom Viridiplantae; phylum Streptophyta; class Polypodiopsida; order Polypodiales; family Pteridaceae; genus Ceratopteris; species Ceratopteris richardii. Next base: position 215,487,482 of record CM035406.1, read on the forward strand.
TCTAGTTGAGAATCACATAGTCAAACATAAAAGAAGTTTAGATAAGAAAGAGGTGGTAAAAATTTCTCTAATGTGTTTGATGGAAAATCAGATTATGAGTTTTCTATTTCAAGAGATGTTTTACTTGATGAAAGTCTTTCTTGATATAATTGTAATCATGATATATAAATTTTTTATTGAAAAGAATTCGACACACCAAGAAGATACATACATCAACATATCCATCAACTTCTCAAACTTATTTGACACAAGAAAGGTTCACCTTATCAAAGACTTGAAAAAGTTATTGAACTTCTTTGCAAATAGATTCAATATACATAAGAACAACGTGAATCATCTTCATAAAAAGGAGGAAGATTACAAATTTTCATGCAAAGAGGAAGATCACAAAGTCAACCAAAATATACAAGGGAAACAAAAAGCTCCACAAAGGTATATAGATGGTTCTTATGCTCATTGACATTATTACTACATGGATAAGGTACATGAAGAACGTTAACCTTCATCTTATGAAGAAGTTAGCATGAAAATTATGGAACAAGAGATGAAAGCTCTTTTGACATCAAAACTTGAAGATTGTGCCAAGAGAGAAGGTATAAAAGTTATTGGTAACAAATGGATTTAAAGAATCGAGAGAAATAGTGATGGAACTATTAACACGTACAAAGGTAAAATTATTTGTAAAGATTATGCCAAATCATATAGAATGAAGAAATATTTTCACCTATTGGTAAATCCTTGGCAATTCAAAGATGGCCTTAGTATCATCTACAAATTTTAAATGTTTTTTTCAATGGGTAGAATAAGAGGTATATGTGAAACAACCACTCGGTTTTGAAGATTCAAAACAGCCCACAAATGTTTGTACATTAATCAAAGATCTATGTGGATTGGAACAAACACCAAAATCATGGAATTATCGATAGCCAAATACTTGGCGAGGTATAATTTTACATGTTTAGAAGCTAATTCATCGCATTATCTGAAGATTGAAGGAAAATCCATTATATATGTGTGTATTATGTGAATGATGTCATTCGAAGATGGAATGATGAAGACAAAATCAAGTAAATATGGTTAAAGAATTGAAAATTTAAGATCTGGGTGAGCTTACATACTTTCTTGGTGTTGATATGGTGTATGGAGTTGAAGGAATTTATATATTACAAAAGAAATATATTTTATATTTTCTTGAGAATTATGGAATCAAATTGCAAGAAAATAGGACATCTAACAATATCAAATGTCGAGTAAACTGATTAGGATGGTACACGTCTTGAAAATATTTTGGATTATGGGTCTATGATTGGTTATCTCACGGATGATACATATGCAAGAATTTTCAATGTTTCATATAGTTTTTATGTCCTTTCTCATTTTATGAATAAGCTAAATGATGTACATAGGCAAGGCGCAAAGAGATGCTTAGGTATTTGAAGGGTACACTCAATAATGGACTATTCATCTCTTATGATCAAAACATGGATTTTAAAGCTTTTAGTTGTGATGATTGGGCTACAAGAAAGGATGACATATGAAAGACAAATGGAATTATGGTCTTTGGGGGTAACAACTCGGTCTCACAAAGTTTAAAGAAAACAGCCTACAATTGCACCTTCAAGCACAAATGTTGAACATAGAAGCTTGGAAAGTAAAGTTTCTGAGTTGATTTGGTTTTTAAAGGTTTATGATGATATGAAGATAAACATCAAAACGCCTTTGATACTTCTAGATCATTAGGAAAAGTACAGAGAGTTCAAGGGCCACTTTATGTGCCATAAAATAAAAAATCTTATTAACGTTTTGTCCAATAGGCTTTTAACACATCATTAAAAACATTGGCTAGATTAGGCAGGGAGCACAATTTTTCCCTATATTCTTGGGAAATCATTTTGAAGGGCTGCTGAACAAGAGGAGCAAGGAGGAGATGGAAGTAGAGAGAGGAGAAGAGAGACATGCACACATGCATAAGAGCCTCGAAACCCACATAATGATCTCTATGAGGCAATTCTCTATAAATGATATAGTTATGTATGTATATGTGCGTGTGTGTGTGTGTATATATATATATATATATATATATATATATATATATATATATATATATATATATATATATATATATATATATATATATATATATATATATATATATATATATATATATATATATATATATATATATATATATATATATATATATATATATATATATAGGGGTAAGATCACATGATCCTTACATCCCTAACAATATCCCACTTAAGGGTCAATGTGACCATAAGTGGTAACACATACAAAGAATGATGTACGAATATACAATAATGTACATGAAGATTCCTGATCTCAACTCATACCAGTCAGCCTACAACTACCTCAAACAAGGTGTATCCATGCACCTCAAACTTCTCTAGACTCATATCAACAAGAGTCCATCTGACATCTGACTAATGCAACAACTAATGAAGTTCTTGCAAAGCTCCCACTCACTCTATGTGTGTGTCAATCATCGAAGGACTGACAACTTTAAGTGAAAATGATCCAATAGCAACTGGAATGTCTAGTCTCAAGCATAATACCTCGTACATTAGACTCCTGAATGCGGACAAAACTTGTGCTATCCTGGCTAACCTAACCATGTTAGTCATTCCTATATCCAAGGCATCTAAAGCACCACCATCATCATTACCACCATCTCCTAACATATCTATGTCAACATTTGGTATGAGCGAATCCAAGAATGACTGCATAATTGTTGACTCTTCAACATCCAAGTTAGCCATCCTCTCAACAAAGGATGTATCTAGTTGTGCATCTTGAGAGATAATATGCTCTATCACACGCTGTGTATCATAAGAGCTATCATGCCCTACCACAATAAGTGTATCATCATGCTCCTCATGAGTTGACTGCACAACATCAACACCAAGGTCAAACTCATGATCAAACTCTAACTCAACATCTATATGAGCATCCACATCATGCTCTAAAGCATCCAACTGATCATCCAAAGTGTGCTCCATATGAGAATCCACATGATCAATGAAATCATGCTCTATATAAGCATCACAAGCATCCAAAACATGCTCTACATGTGCATCCATCTAAGCATCTAAATCCTACCATACATGTGCATCATGAATGTCAATAGACCTATCCATAGGTAGAAAAATGAAACATGATGAATCTCACATTGCACATAAGGTTGAACTCCCACTGAGATGAGACTCTCTCTCACATGGAGTACCTGTAGTGGATACCAATGCCCAATCCTAGCACCTCTGACAAGCCTAAGCTGTCCCAACTGCAACTGAAAATGATGCTCACCATAACTAGATAATTGAAATCAAGATCATAGGGAATGAAGGCACATAACATGCATGTCTAAGCATAAGTGATGCTCCACTAGGTAGCATAATGCATACATCTTCTACACCCTCAATGACATATGTCATACCATTAGGCATGTGCACATGTCCACAACTCTCACCTGAGAATCGACAAAACCACTCATGATGTGGAGTAACATGAAAACTGGTTAATTCATCAAGCAACCGAGCTATATGTGTGATATCCAATGAATGAGAGGAATCCTGAGATGAACCATAGGAGAAAGTGATATCTCCATCACTAGCATAATCAACTACCATAGACTCTCTTGAAATCACTACTTGACCTGCATCACATGCATATCTCTGATGTCATTATTGCATCCACTTGAAGCAACATTGTCCAGTATGGCCCTCATGACCACAATGCCAACATCAAAGTTGTCCAAGTGATCTATTCTCACATGAGCCAATGGACTCGTATACATATCATGTAGCCTCTAACATAATGCACTACTCATCTCCTCATACATCACAGACTCATATATAAAAACCACAAGCTATAATTGGAAAGTGGAGCTAGCCAATGCATCCATATCCATCCATACATGTTTTGACATGTCTCGAGGCTTTTGTGCATCTCTATGCACATACATGTGTAACCCTACATGAACCAATGTATTCCACATTTGACCTTTCCATTTTGGAAAGTCAGTGCCATCAAACCAAGAAGACACCATCTTCGTAATCCAAGAGACTAGAAATGTAACAAGAGACTAGAAATAATAGTCTATCAGCAATAGGATCACATCTGCATATCCATATTATTGGAGTTTGAGGTCTATGGAAGCATGCAAACACCACAAGGAAGAAGAAGAAGCTTGGCGCACAACACACAATACTGAATGTATTACCACTAGAACATACAAAGATAAGTAACCCATTAGGGATATATGCATATATACAAGCCGAGGGGAGAAAACCTCCTAAGGAGGGAAAAAGTGCACTGGCAGTCCTAGAGTATTCACACACATCACTACCTAAATATATCAACAAATACTCCCTAGGAGTGATGTAGTGAACGAGGAGCTGGCACTCATATAAGGAAGTGCCAACCTATGTGGAACCAATCCACAAAAGGAAGTAAGCCCAAAGCTTTGTGAAAAGCTTCAAACTTCTCCCTAGATAGAGCATTTGTGAAAAGTTATGCAATGTTCTCTTGTGTGGGCACATATGCCAAACTGATCTCTCCACTAGAGAACCTCTCCCTGACATAATGATAGTGCACCTCAATGTGCTTAGTACGAGCATGGAACACATGGTTCCTCACAACTACCAATGCACTCTGACTATCAGTGAAGATGGCGGTGGCAAAAGACTGACCAACACCCAAATTAGCCATAAGGTGTCTGAGCCACACACACTCAACATCACTAAGAAAGCTGCCCTATGCTGAGCCTCACAAGTGGAAGTGGCCATAGTAGGCTACTTCTTTCTCAACCAAAATATGCATGAGCTACCAAGCATGAAGCAAAAACCACTCGTGGACACATGAGTGTCATACCAACAAGCCTAGTCAGAGCCAGAAAAAGCATGTAAATCTGGTAATAGTGATCCACCCTTGGGATAAAACAATCCAAGTAGCCGGATACCACTCAAGTAGTGAAAGATGCGCTTAACCGCCTGTCAATGCTTGACACCTAGGCAATGCATAAACCTGCTCATTTGTGAGACAACAAACTGAATACATGGCCAAGTAATGCATAAGTAAATCAAGCATCCAACAGCTTGTTGATAGAGAACAACATCAAATGCATCTCCAACATCATGAAGACTCAATCGTGACCATGTCTCCATAGGAGTGGAAATAGGTTTACAATCTTCAAGGCCAAAATGATACAATAACATGTCAATATATTTTGTTTGACACAAAGCCATTCCGCCATCAACTTGCATAAACTAAATGCCCAAATAATGATGCAAATGCCCCAAATCAGACATCTCAAATGAGGCATGCAAATCAACCTTAAAATCAGCAATATGCTTCTAATGAGAACTACTGAGTAGCATGTCATCAACATACACAACAATGATCAGAAGCACATCATTTGCACGTTTAACATATAAGGTGCTTTTAGTTGGACTGTTCTCAAGACAATGTCATGTACAAAACCATGGGGCTAAAACATACACTTCTTCATGTAGTTCACCATTCAAAGATGCAGTTTTAATGTCCAATTGATGTACATTCCAACCATGATGAGCTCCATGTGCACAAATGTTATGGATAGTAGTCATTCGATATGTAGGTGCAAAGGTCTCATCAAAACCAATGCCTCTTTCCTGCACATAAACCTTTGCAACAAGCCTAGCCTTATACCTCTCAATTGTTCCATCAAGCTTACACTTCAGCTTGTATACCCACTTAGTGCCAATGGCCTTCTTGCCAAGAGGCAAGTCACATAAAGACCAGGTACCATTTTTCATGATAGCATCAGATTGTGATTGCATAACATCCATCCAATTTTTTGAATTTTGTGCTTCATCAAATGAAACAGGCGCATTCTCATCACAGAGACTAGAAGCAGCCATATCATAGCAATTTGATGCAAAAGAGGCACTATGAGATCCTAAACGATTATGATATGATAGAGGTGCATCTAATTTGCTATCACGCAAAGTCTGCACCAGCCATTTTGGCATAGTTTTTGCCTCCTCAATATCAGCTCTCTCATCAACAAGTGCATCCTATAAATTTGCATAAAAAATGGAATGATCTGCATGATCACATGAAACCTGTAAAGGCTAAGAAGTTGCCTCATTTGGACCAGCACTAGACTGTCCACCTATAAAAAGAGGCAACAAAGTATCATACATGTCTTTGGAGCTAACTGATGTGATCTCCTTAGTACATGAAAGTAATGGCTGAATAACATCTTCCACAAAAACAACATCAGAGCTAACCAAAATGTGTTTTGTTTATGGATGATACAAATGATAACCTTTGCTTTTAGAACTGTACCCAACAAAAATACATTTCACTACTTTATCATCCAATTTCTTGCATTGTTTTTAGGTAGTAATGAATATGCTAGACAATCAAAAACACGCATGTGAGCAACAGATGGCTTACGACCATGCTAAGCCTCATATGGAGTGATAGACTACAATGCTTTAGAGGGACACTTCTTAAGTAGATATGTTGCACACATAATGACATCAAGCCAAAAACTATGTGGTAAAGCCTCACTCTTGACCATACACCTCGCCATCTCCATGATGTTTTATCCCAGGTTCAGCCAAAAATGCATTAAAGTTAGAAGACATATATTCCCCCCCCTCAATCAGAATTGAGGGTGCTCATTTTACATGCTAATTGATTTTCAGCCAAAATTAAAACTGTTTGAAGCACATAAACACTTCAGAATTTGCTTTCAATGGATACACCCATGCATGCCTAGAAAAATCATCAATGAAAGTCACAAAGTAAAGATAATTTCCAAAAGAGGGTGTTTGCATAGGACCATAGACATCAATGTGAACGAGTTGCAATTTCTGAGTAGCTCAAACTAAACCATCTTTTGCGAATGAGGAACACTGCATTTTGCCCAAAATACAACCTTGATAGACATGTTTAGTAGGTGCCTCAAGTTTGGGTAGAGAGGACACCATTTTATATTTTTGCAAGCATAGCAAACTAGCGAAATTCAAGTGACCAAAGCATGCATGCCAAAGCTTTGCAGCTGACATAGCTTGAGAATCATGTACTACACATGCTGAATCATTCACAGTTTTTTCATAGTTTATGAGCTTATACGGCCCACGACATAAAATGCCAGAAGCAATAATGATGTCGCCATTTGACAGATCATGGAATGTACATGTGTCATCGATGAATTTCACAAACAAGCCAATCTTGGTTAAAGTTCAAACTGAGAACATATTTTTCTTGATCCCTGGCACAAATAAAGCATCTGAAAATGTAAAAGAACTACCATCAACAGTAGTCAGAATGATCTTACCAAATCCCATGATAGGATAAGAGGAGTTGTTGGCACATGTGATAGTATTCCCTATAGGGACATGCTTGAGTGAAGTGAAGAAACTACGCTACGAGGAAATATGTTTGGTCACCCCACTATCAAAGAACCAAACATTCGTGTCTACTATAGACATACATTGTTCATGAGAAGATGGGTCATAACTCCAAACAGTGGTAAATGCCCATTCTTCATTCTTCACAAGATTAGCAGACTCTATTTTGGGAGTAGAGGCCTCTACAACAACCATTCTAGCCTCTTTCTTCCTTGCCTCTTTAGCAGCCAGTTTTGGATAGCTCTTTATGACATGATCATTTCCTTTACAGTATTTTCAAAACAATTTGTGCTTTTTTTTTTCTTCTCGTCTCTGTCATCCTTCTTTGATTGTGTAAAATTAGAAAATTTTTGCTTACTAGTAAAAGAGCTTCATGTACCTTTGCCCTTTTGACTAGCTAAGAAAGCTTGATCTACAACATGCATAATGGACCTTTTCTACCTAGATTGATCTTCTTGCAATAGAAGAGAGACTAGCTCCTCAAATGTTAAGGCATTTGGATTGGTTTTCATCATCAAATGAATATAATAAAAACCCTAATATGAATCGGGAAGAGCATTCAGAACAGTCTGCACAAGTGAACTGTTAGGAAAGACTTCATCAGCAGAAATCAACTATTCCTTCAAATCTTTGATCTTTGTCAAAACATTGTCCATGGAATCTCCTTCATTTATGTGCTCACTCTCCAACTATTTTCGGAGGTAAGCAACACGAGCCTCATTCCTTGCCTGGTATAAAGTGGTAAGTGTATCCCAAGCATCCTTAGCTGCTCTGTAAGAGCAAATGTGAGGAATAATGGCATGTTTGAAAGACAAGGCTATCAATGCATGTGCCTGAGCATCTCTACCATCCCAACAAATTTGGTCTACAGTAGGTACAATGAGAACTACAACACAAACAAGAACATGATGAATATCACCATCTTCAATGCCATCTGCATCACCTTCAGCAATTGCGTTTGGAGGTGAAATAGGATGTTTTTCAACACTGTAGCTCAAGCGTAAGCACCACCTCCTTTACTTGTCAATCCGCGGAGACGTGAGGACCGGTATGAAGACCACGAGCAAGTGAAGGCACAAGTGCGTGAGTGAAAGCACACAAACATGCACACACATACACACACACGTGCACAAAGTAAGATCAAAGAGAGGAACAATGGAAAGATTAGATTGCAAAAGAGTTCTCTTACAAAAGTTCTATTCTCTAACAAGCTAACCTCAAAAATGAGCTCTCTAGCTCTTTTTATAGTTTTTTGACTAGTTTTGGCCCTGTCCAGACCTAGTGTCCGGCCTAGTTAAAAATTAGGTTCCAGGGCTTATTTGAGGGCTCAAACGAAGTCTAAAAATTATGAAAATTGGTACGATGGTACTTCTAATACTCCTCAAGCTCGAGGACTCCTCGGCTTGAACAAAATGGAGTTACTAAAAATAGATAATGGTATTTACAATGGTTTCTAGTGATGAAAATCACTATTTTTGTAGGGGATTCTTCTGAAAATTTGACATACACTTCTTGGAGCTCCCTACTTGCTCCCTTTCCTCATGTGTCCACCTTTTGATGTGCTTCCATGCTTTGTCCTTGACTTTGAGCTTCAACACTCCCCCCCCTCTCGAGTCTGTCGTCCCTGACAGACCCTTGTTGGAAGGCCTGTTCTGTGTAGTGCTTTGAGAGGTGGTGTCCATCCGTTGTATGAGCTGGTTCCTTGGATTCCAGCAAGAATGTGTCGTTGTGAGCTTTCAAAACTGCAAGTTGCTCAGAAGAGGTTGTCAAGAGTGATTTGGAGCAACTACTGGCTTCAATTTGCTTCCGAGATATGGATGTTGTTCCCATGATGTCTGCTAGCTCTTTTAAAGATGATGTTGAGAGCATTCATGCCAACTACTCATAACCCATAATGAATGATGGGTAAGTGTGTTCGTGCCTGGGTTGAAAAAAGTATGTGCCTTGTGCACGGCCTTGTAATGTAGCCCTACGCATGCTTACTTGGAAAATGCATTGGAAGAAGTATGGTGCAAAAATTGCGGGTCTTGAGCTAAGTGCTCAAGGGTTTGCTGACGAAGAGGTTTCCTAAACTATCATGGTTATGGTGTTTCCAGAGTAAAGATACTTACCATGGCGAAGGTTGATGGATGTTTGTCTCTTCGTGTTGTACACTCGGCCTTTGGGATGGAACCTTGTTGATGAATGTCCATGTTGATTGTCCACTGATGAGATCTTTTGAGTGGTGGATCCCCTCTCCTCTTTTCAAAGCAAAATTTGTCATTAACAATGTGCATTTCTGAGCTTGGGCTCATGCACGTTCACTTCCCTATATTGACACTCAGAGGAATATTGGATACGTGCCGGTTTCTAAGAGATTACCATGCTGATTGACATAGACCATTCACCAGTGCTACTGTTCCATACTGGTTCAGGAAATACTGAGAATTGAATTGCTTTATATTCCTTGGCAAGCAACATCGGGTAACTACACCAAGCTGAGTTTCACATATGCTCTTTAGCTCACCATATGCAGGAGTCTTCTCCTCCAAAACTACCTTTTGCAGATATCTCCTTGGATGCTCTGGTACATGAAGTAGTTAAGCATCCCTCAAGTTGCGGACCTTCAAGCTCTTCATTCCTACCATGGCAAGAGAAAATCATAGTTGTAGATGCCATGTTCATGCCAAATGCTTGTCGTCTACCAGATAAGGCAGCAATAATCTCACTGCTGGCCGAGACACACTGGGAACAAGCTTTCTCCCACTTCTCTCTTTTTTTTTTTTTTTTTTTTTTTTTTTTGGAACAGGATATCACAAAACAAGAACACAAAAGTTAGTATCAATAGAAATGTTCGACATATGTCACTGTGCTCTTGTGCATGGGATTCTCAAGTGTGTCTATGCACGGCCGTGTAATGTGGCCCTATATTAATGCATACTTTGGAAATGCATGACCTAAATGGTGCAAAAGACAGGGTTGCGCAAGGAGCACATGGTTGTTGCTCGTTCGAGGCTTTCGATGTTATTTGTGGAGGTTGATGCCGGCCTTAGTGGAGGTATCCATTGAGTCTCGAACTGATGTAATCCTCCTTATGGGAGTCCATTTTAGAACATCATTTGGCACTGTAGAGGTCACTTCAGGCGTCTTTCTCTTTGGATGCTTTCTGAACTGTGGTATCCAGTGTGGTTGATGCTTTGGTTCGGTGGAGGCTACTTGCACTTTTGGCTTCCAACCCCATATCCTTTTTGCATGTCTTCCTACTAATGTTGAAGAGCTGATTTGATCTTCCTTTGGTCTCTGTACGTGGTTCTTACCCTTTTCTCTTTTTGGCCTCTTTGTTGAAACCTTTTGCATGTGGGAGAACAAAGGTTGTTGTGGTTGTAGGATTTTCTTAGGTACCCACATCTGTAATTGCCCTTGTTGAGCTGCAGCTAACTTCTTAGGCACCCAAACTTGTTGGATATCTTGTGATGGAGCTTGTCTGAGCTGCTTCCTTCGTCTTCTGGCTTGGTTAGTGTGCATGGATGGGATTTGTGGGGGTAAGGCTGGTGGTTGCTCTCCTTTGCGTACCCAGATCTGCTTCATGCCCAGAACCGCTTTTTTATCGAATGGTGTCTTTCTATTTGATGTAGCAGTTGTCGTGAACGGTTGTGTTTGCTTGTGTGGTGGGCTCACTACTGTGGCTACTTGAGTCTTTGGAGAAGAAGAAATCTCCACCCGCCTTCGAACCTGGTCTTCCACGATTGACTCCTTCTGCATCATAGAGCTTTTGACACATACAACATCTTCTTTCATATGATTAGTCTTGGAAGAACTAAGAGAGTGTGTGGTGCCATGATCTAGGAGCATGCAGTTCTCTAATTCTAATGTAATGCATTGTTCATGTACCCAAACTTGAAGAATTTGACTTCTTAGGTTTAAGTTAACTGCATGGTCATAGATCCAATCTTGACCCAAGACAAGTGGTTCTGTAAGGTTCTCATCTTGACATACTAGCGCTTTGACTTTCATTGGAACATCTTGAAGGTAGATGGGAAGTTCCACCTCGCCCAAACAAGGGGTTTCCACACCTCCCAATCCTATGAGATAAGCTTCTATGGGATCGATGTTCAACCCCAAGTCTTGGCAGTAGGAAAGTTTAACTCCACTACTTGCTGCACCTGAGTCAATCAATGCTTTCACCGTCCTTGCACCCTTCCCTTGTCCTATCTCTATGGTCACAAAGGGTCTTCGGTCAATGACCTGAGAAGTCGCAATGCCTGACTTTTGACATATATCCATGTGATATTTTGGGGCTTTTGAGTTGACATCTAGGCCTAATCGCCTTAACTTATTTCGCCTAATACGCTCTCTGGCCTCTACCTGTGCTTCTTCTCTCACTCTTAACTCTTCTTCTTTCCGCTTCTTCGCAGTGTTGAGTCTCATTAGCATATCCTCAGTAAGAGGTTCTTGATATAGCTTGACTCTACAGCCACTAATATAGTTTGGCAAGATATCTCCTTCTAGAGTGGCCAACTGAACTGCACCACTAGTGGAAATTCTATTAATGATCATGGGTCCATATCCTCTTTTTTCCAACTTACGGGCATGTTGTTTTAGTGTGTATACCAACACTAGATCTCCCTCTTTCAATCCCTTATCCTTGATGTGTGCATCAAAGTATGCCTTTTGCCTCTTCTTTGCAGCGTAGATGCCTGCTGCCGCTCGTAGCCTCGTTTCACCCAAGCGTTCGAGATCAAAGATCCTAGAGGACAATTCATGCCCATTCCACTCATACTCTTGTGCTACTTTTAAGGCAGGGATTAAGAAATCTAATGGTAGCACAGCGTTCTGTCCGAAGACCATCTGAAATGGGGTGGCGTTGAGTACCGTTTTGTAGGCAACTCGATAAGCCCAAACAGCATGATGAAGTTGTTTGTCCCAATCAGAGCGTTTATTATTCACCAGTTTTGTCAATACGTTACAGAGGATCTTATTGGTACTCTCGGCTTGTCCGTTGGCTTGTGGATGATAGGGGGCAGATTTCTTATGTATCACCAAGAATTCTTGGAGAAGATTTTCAATGACTTCATTCAAGAAGTGTGTGCCTCTATCGCTCACCAACTCTATTGGTAGTCCATATCTCGTGAACACATTCTCGAATAAGAACTTAGCCGTAGTCTGAGCATCATTCTTTGTTGTGGCTTTGACTTCTACCCACTTTGTAAGGTAATCTGTGGCTACAATGATGTACTCTGCATGGGAGTTTCTAGCTGGGGGGTTAATAGGACCTATGAAGTCTATGCCCCACTTCGAAAATGCACGTCCCCCCATCTAGGCCATCTAAAAACAGTGCCACTTGTTTGGCTGATGTGGGTAATTCTGGTACAGGGCATCTTTCCAAGTACTGTCTAAACCTTCTTCCTGCAAGTCGCACTGTTTCTTGGGGTGTCTGCTTGAAGCTGTGGATCAAGGATGATGTGTTATGTCTGATACCACTCTTGGAAAATTCTACAATGAATTCTTCTAGAAGCTGACCTATCTCTCTATAGTTGCGACTGTTTAGAGGTTGAAACCAAGCTAAGGCAGTCCCCTTAAGAGTCAAACCAAATGCCTCGAACTGGGTGAACAAGTCTTCAACCTGTTCAGCTCTTAGCACTTGTTTGAACTCCGCCACATGATCATAAGGATCTCCAAATCCATCAAAGTAGTTCTTCATTGTCTTAACCACTTGAGAGGGTCTAAGGGTTCTTGAGTGCTCTCTTGGTCTAAGCAATGGGAAATCATGATCGTCTCTTTGTTGCCTATGTGCTTGATATCTCTCTCTTCCAGGTCTTTCATGTTCAAATCCTGACCTATTCCTGCCCACTGTGTGTGCAAAACTTACCTCCGGTCTCTCTCTAGTTCTTTCTCTCTGGGCTTCCTGAGCTTGGGATGACCCTACTCCTTGGAGGCCGTGGGAAACATTGGATCTTGGTGGGGGGAAAATCAATTCATTCTTCCAAGTATATGCATGTCTATCATGTTCTGTTACCAAGAAAATTTTCTCTGATGTGTTATCCAGGTAGACAACCTTTCCTGGTATCTCTGGATCCTTGAACTCGTAGATGATGACTATGCCCAATTGGCTAGGTTGTTCTGGCTTGAATCTCCAAAAGGCTTCCTCTGTTTCTCTATTCAAAAATAGTTCTATGCTTTTGTTGTCTTGAGGGATCCAGTCTGGAGTGATCACTCGGGTCAAAACTGACTTGCCTCTAGGAGTCTGGGGTCCTTGTCCTATATTTCCTTGTTCTAGGTCTCCTATCTCATTCTCATGAATGATATTTCCAAACTCATCGGTCCTATCGGGTTGGTTGGTAACCACATACATGGTTCCTTCCTTATCAATGTATGAACCCTCTTCGAACTTGACCACCGGGTGTTCAAGTCCAAAGGATTGATCTGGATTTTTGAGTTGGACCACTGATCGCCTCAGACCATCCTCATAGATGCGAGCACCTAATTGGTTGGTCCGAATACATTCCAACTGTGTCTTATAGGGACCTTCCGGTGTTTGTAGATGGGCAGTCCCTGAGCCACCTGCAGGTTTTCCCATACTAAAAGACATTTCTGAATCACTTGTGTCTGATCTGAGTAAAAGATGACCACTTAGTTGTTGTGCCCAAGACTTGGATGTATGGTTGACACTAGCCTCAGAAGATCTAATGCTTTGTTTATCCTTGCCTAAGTGTCTACCAGATCTCAGGTTCATAAGCTTTAGTCAAGAATCCAAATTTTCCCTTTGGTATGGTTCAAAATTCTTTAGAGCCCCCTTGGTTCCCTAGTCCCACCTGAGGGTCAACTTCAAATTATCCTATCTCAAAATCAACGCATTATTCTTGAAAAAAACAGTTGAGATCGTGTAGGATTTGAAACGAGCTTTCCAACAAGCTATAGAGCTCAAAAAATGGACTTTGGATGAGAAAGTTATGTCAAATCAGGCTCCTGGGGGTCAAAACAGGCAAACAGGACCTTTGGAGAAAATCGCGATTTTGTGAACTTTCTGAAAATCGCGATGCTGTGAAGTCAAAAAAAATCGCGATGTTGAGCACAAAATCGTGTTTTTGAAAATCGCGATTTTGAGCAGAAAATCGTGATTTGAAAATCGCGATGTTGATCACAAAATCGTGTTTCTGAAAATCGCGATGTTGATCACAAAATCGTGTTTCTGAAAATCGCGATGTTGATCACAAAATCGTGTTTCTGAAAATCGCGATGTTGATCACAAAATCGTGTTTCAGAGAATCGCGATGTTGATCACAAAATCGTGTTTCAGAGAATCGCGATGTTGATCACAAAATCGTGTTTCTGAAAATCGCGATTTTGACTCAGAGAATCGTGATTCACAAAATCGTGTTTTTGACTGAAATTCGTGTTTTCTCAAAATCGTGTTTTTGACTTGAAAATCGCGATTTTGTCCCACAGAATCGTGTTTTTCTCAAAATCGTATTTTTGGCTGAAAATCGTGATTTGTGAGAATCGCGATTTTGAGCAGAAAGTCGTGTTTTTCACAAAATCGTGTTTTTTTGCTGAAAATCGTGATTTGTGAAAATCGCGATTTTGAGCACAGAATCGTGTTTTAGAGAATCGTGTTTTTCCACAGAATCGTGTTTTTCTCAAAATCGTATTTTTGGCTGAAAATCGTGATTTGTGAGAATCGCGATTTTGAGCAGGAAGTCGGGTTTTTCACAAAATCGTGTTTTAGCTGAAAATCGTGATTTGTGAAAATCGCGATTTTGAGCAGAGAATCGTGTTTTTTTTTTTTTTTTTTGAAAAACACAGAATCGCGATTCTTTTCAACCAACTTTTAGGTAGGAAACTGAAAATCGTGATTTTTCAAAAAATTTTGAATTTTCACAGAATCGCGATTTTCATCACAGAATCGCGTTTTTTGGCGGGAAATTCAAATTTCTGAGCGCCGGCTATGGCGAGCTTCGTATGAGCAGAAAATCATGAAAAAAATACAGCGCTTGCTCTCCCTTGCACCTCCTAACTCCTTCACACACAATAATGCATGAAAAATGGAATGAAAATGGTGAAAATGCACTAAAAAACAAGAAATTTCTATGAAGAAGAAGATGGAAGGAGGTGGAGATGATGATGATGATGAAGATGAAGAGGAAAAAACAGAAAATGAACTGAAATGATAGTTTTTTTTACCTTCCAACGTCGCAAATCTACGATCTTACCATCACAACGCTCGTCCTCGAAGCTCTCTCCCCGGCAACGGCGCCAAAATTTGGTGTAGCTCAAGCGTAAGCACCACCTCCTTTACTTGTCAATCCGCGGAGACGTGAGGACCGGTATGAAGACCACGAGCAAGTGAAGGCACAAGTGCGTGAGTGAAAGCACACAAACATGCACACACATACACACACACGCGCACAAAGTAAGATCAAAGAGAGGAACAATGGAAAGCTTAGATTGCAAAAGAGTTCTCTTACAAAAGTTCTATTCTCTAACAAGCTAACCTCAAAAATGAGCTCTCTAGCTCTTTTTATAGTTTTTTGACTAGTTTTGGCCCTGTCCAGACCTAGTGTCCGGCCTAGTTAAAAATTAGGTTCCAGGGCTTATTTGAGGGCTCAAACAAAGTCTAAAAATTATGAAAATTGGTACGATGGTACTTCTAATACTCCTCAAGCTCGAGGACTCCTCGGCTTGAACAAAATGGAGTTACTAAAAATAGATAATGGTATTTACAATGGTTTCTAGTGATGAAAATCACTATTTTTGTAGGGGATTCTTCTGAAAATTTGACATACACTTCTTGGAGCTCCCTACTTGCTCCCTTTCCTCATGTGTCCACCTTTTGATGTGCTTCCATGCTTTGTCCTTGACTTTGAGCTTCAACAAACACCATGCACAATATTCCACAATCCTTTTGCAACCAATACATGATGCATCATATAAGCCCACAATGGTTAATTGGTATTGTCCAACTTATCCTCAACAACCAACATATGGAATACATCACTGCTTTTAGCCATGGCCACCAACTAAAATACTCTGATGCAAAAAAATGACTATATCTGAAAAATTTGAGCAAAATTACCCTAACAAGTTCCCTTAAAGCTATAGCAGACTTCGAGGCACTTATATTGGTAAACTGAAACCTGTATATATCTTTGGCAAAAAAAGACAAAATTGCCTACACAAGCACTATGATAGTGCATTCAGAGGTCGTAGATGAAGCGGTGACCTACTCTGATACCAATTGCTGGAGTTTTGGTATGTGGAAGCATGTGAACAACACAAGGAAGAAGAAGAAGCTTGGAGCACAACACACAATACTGAATGTATTACCACTAGAATGTACAAAGATAAGTAACCCATTAGGGCTATAGGCATATATACAGGGGGGGGACCTCCTAAAGAGGGAAAAAAGTGCCCGGACGTTCCTAGAGTGTTCACACACATCATTACCTAAGTATATCAACACATATGCATAACTCACATCACAAATGTCTCACTAGAGAAGAAACCATGTAAACCACCTCTCACATAACCATGCATCTAGCATGCACATAAAATCATGAGCATAAGCTTGCTCACCAAGTCTCCAAACTAACCAAGTAGATGTGAAAGAATCCTTGAAAAAATCAACAAAGTATCCCTTGTAAAAACAGCAACCAAAACAATATAACCAAATAGCAAAAGAACAATGAGTAACTTGTCACCACCTATCATTGATCCAATCAAAGATAATGGCAAATACACATGCTAAAGACTGATGGCAATACATACTTATACAATGGCGATACACCTCCCACTCAAGAATGAATCGTGCAAGATGGTCCAACCTATCAGGAATAACCTGTGACCAAGTCCAAGTGAATGGAGATAAGCAATGATCCAAAGCTATCACACAAGCATAAAGGATCTACTAGAGTACTCTTCTAGCATAAAAGCTGATGAAATTTTGACAACATCTTGCAAAATGGACTCTAAACCAAAATAACCATGTGCAAATATACCATCCATTAATGTGAAACCATAATGGAAATCATATATAATGATCAATGACCATATGGATCGATGCAAATCCAACATAGGTGATAAATTGATATATAGATGAGGCTCCAACTAGATCATGTACTGGCACAAAAACAAGAATACAAGTACTAACCAAAATCCAAAATCAACTCTCATAAATTATGTGCAACTGCCAAGCTAAGTTGCATCAAAGTGGCACAAGCAAGATATAAACCACAATGCCACTATACATCCATTGAAAATACTATGATCCAACTTGTGATGGTATAAACCTAAAAGATAAATCACAATGCCATCGCATATGCTAAACATTTGGCATGATCATACTCTACTCTCATATGAAGGAGCTACCATAGTGATCATACATGGTCAATGCCTTCAAGCTCTAAAAATAATAGCTCACAAACCAAAAGATATCTCTCAAAGAAGTTCTAAAGCAAAATGAATCTCCAAAAGAAATTAGGATTCTTATGGTGAAAATATGATGCTCTGTGTTTTCCTATTTCAAGGATGATAACCTCTGAATTTGAAATTTTACTCTTTAACAAACTTCAAGAAGTCTTTCTTGGATATCTAACGATATCTAGAACAACTCAATCAGAGGTGTGTAGCTCAAGATATACACAAAACAAGCATTTGCTATCAATTTCACCTTCACCTGTAGCATTATTGCTCTGTATTCTGCATTTTCAGCAACCTAGCACTCATAATTTGGACCCATCTCCTTCTACAAAGTTGTAGCCAATCTCTCAATCTATCCATAACAAGTTGAATCATTTCAATCCAATCTCTAAATCTCAATTTACAGCCAAAACAACTGAGTTGCTATCCAAGTGATTGTGGATTCACCTTCTATATCAATTTGAGTTTTTTGAATTTTTGGTGGACTAAAACCTCGAATTAGATTCTTTGTCCTTTTGTCACTTTGTATCCTTTCTAATAGCTACACAAAGAAATTTGAACTGCACAAATTCGAGCTTCCTATATGACCAAAATACCGAGCAACTATCAAGAGGTATTGACTTGCACATTCATCTCTTGAACCCTAAACTTCCATTGAAGCTCCTTACACATCAGCCTCCAGCAAGCTCTAATACCAATGAAGGGTTTTGGTTTGCTGAACAAGAAGAGCAAGGAGGAGATGGAGGGAGAGAGAGGAGAAGAGAGATGCGCACACATGCATGGGAGCCTCGAAACCCACATAATGATCTCTATGAGGCATATATATATATATATATATATATATATATATATATATATATATATATATATATATATATATATATATATATATATATGTATATATATATATATATATAAGGGTAAGGTCACATGATCATTACATCCCTAACACATTTGTGGTATTGGAAAGTGAGAGTAGAACTATTCGAAACCATTCGATGTAGTTAAACCAATGATACATATGAAACTAGAAGTTTTGACTTCAATCTCATGGCCAAAAGACATTTTATTATCCCATGGATACTTCGAATTTTTGACAATGTGCAGCCTCTTCTTGTGAATCGGTATGGATTTCCTGTTGGAGGCCTTATGGATTGTCCAAATGCATCGTATCAACCATCACCATGTGAGTCTATGCAGGCCATCAGATCAAGACATTGCATCAGATGTCAAAGGCTGAATGCACCCTCAAATGGCACCCTTTTATGCAAATAATCCCATGGGCACACAATTTGAAGGATCTCAAGCCACCAATGCCTATTTGAGAACAAATTCTCATGTGTGCCACAAGATCCAAGTTCTAATCCAAAAGCTTAAAATGATGCACAGAAAAGTTTTCTTTTTCATTAATAGGATCCATTAGATATGACTCTAATTGGACAATTTTGAGTTGCCTACAAGTAGGTTTCTCCATTTCTTTATCTATCTATTGAATTCATTTGAGTGAAAATCAATATCCTATTAAATGGAGAGTTCAAAACCCGCCCTTAAAAAACAAAAGCTCAACTAATTTACCTCTATGAAAAATTTACGCAAGACATGCTTAAAAAATAATGCGGAAAATAAAGTGGTCCTTGAAGACCCTACACTTCTCCTAATGTGTATGAGTGAAACCTATCTTGAAAAAAAAAAAAATTCATGTTGAAAACAAACACACAAATGTACATTACTACTATATGAGAGAGAAACTTGTTAATAAGGATGTTGACATCGACCACATCAACACAATGAACAATTGGCTAACATGATGAAAAAACTTTGGAGAATCAAAGGGTAACGACATTCAAATCTGAAATCAAAGGCAAGCTTGTGGATTTAGAGCTTGAGACGGAGATTTTTGGAATAGATCAAGCTCGTATGATTTGTTAATTTTGTCTTATTCTTATTTGTACATGGTTGATTATAATGTATTCTTTCTTTTAGTAGAAAAGGTATGGTATCTTTGAGTAGAAAAGGTATGGTACATTATAAATTTGTCTTATTCTTGTTTGTACATGGTTGATTATAATGTATTATTTTCTTTGAGTAGAAAAGGTATGGTATGTACACTTATCACATTGTACCAAGCTAGGAATGAGGCTCGTGTTGCTTACCTCCAAAAATAGTTGGAGAGTGAGCACATGAATGAAGGTGATTCTATGGACAGTTTTCTAACAAAGATCAAAGACTTGAAGGAACAATTGATTTCTATTGATGAGGTTATACTAGCTAGCTCACTTGTGCATACCGTTCTAAATGGTCTTCCTGATTCATATTAGAGTTTTGCTTCTACTGTTCGGTTGATGACGAAAGGCAATCCAAATGCCTTGTCATTTGAGGAGTTAGTCTTTGTTCTGTTGCAGGAAGATCAATCCAGGTAGAATAGGTCCATTATGTGTGTTGCATATCAAACTTTTCTGGCTAGTTAGAAGGGCAAAGGAAAATGGAGCTCTTCAACTAGTAAGTAGAAATCTGCTAATTCTACACAATTGAAGAGGGAAGACAAAGATGAAAAGAAATCAGAAAAGCAGAAATTGTTTTGCAAGTACTATAAAGGAAATGATCATATCATAAAGAATTTTCCAAAATTGGCTGCTAAAGAGGAAAACAAGAAAGAGGCTGGAATGGTTGTTGCAGAAGCCTCTACACAAAAACAGAGCCTGCTAATCTTGTACAGGAAGAAGAATGGGCGTTTACTACTGTTTGCACTTTTGAACCATCTTCTTATGAGCAGTGCATGTCTGCAGTAGACTCAGATGTTTGGTACTTTGATAGTGGGGCGACCAAACATATTACCTCGCAGCGCAATTTCTTCTCTTCACTCGAGCCTGCCCCTACAGGGAATACTGTTACATGCGCCAACAACTCCTCTTATCCTATTATGGGAGTCGGTAAGATCATTTTGACTACTGTTGATGGTAGTTCTTTCACTTTGTCAGATGCTTTGTTTGTGCCAGGGATCAAGAAAAATCTGTTATCATTTTCTGCATTAGCCAAGATTGGCTTAGTTGTGAAATTTGATGATGACAGGTGTACAATTCATGATATCTCAAATGGCAATCTGATTATTGCTTCTGGCATTTTATGTCGTGGGCTGTATAAGCTCATAGACCATGAAAGATCTCTAAATGATTTGGCATGTGCAATACATGATTCTCAAGCTATGTCACATGCAAAGCTTTGGCATGCACGCTTTGGTCATTTGAATTTTGTTAGTTTGCTATGCCTGTAGAAATCTGAAATGGTGTCCTCTTTGCCAAAACTTGAGGCACCTGGTAAACATGTATGTGAAGGTTGTATTTTGGGCAAAATGCAGTGTTCTTCCTTTCCAAAAGATGGTTCAGTTTGGGCTACTCTGAAATTGCAGCTTGATGTCTATGGTCCTATGCAGACACCCTCTTTTGGAAATTATCTTTACTTTGTGACTTTCATCGATAATTTTTCCAGGCTTGCATGGGTATATCCATTGAAGGAAAAGTCTGAACTGTTCATGTGCTTCAAACAGTTTTTGGTTTTGGTTGAAAATCTGTCAGCATGTAAAATGGGCATTCTCTATTCTGATCGAGGGGGGGAATATATGTCTTCTGATTTTAATGCATTTCTGGCTGAATGTGGGATAAAATGCCAGTGTACAGTGCCATATACACCTCAATAGAATGGATTTGCTGAACGAAACAATAGGTCACTCATGGAGATGGCGAGTAGACCTTACCACATAGTTTCTGGCTTGAGGCTGTTATGTGTGCAACATATGTACTTAACAAGTGCCCCACTAAAGCACTGCAGTATATCACTCCATATGAGGCTTGGCATGATCACAAGCCATCTGTTGCTCATCTGCATGTTTTTGGTTGTCTGGCATATGCATTAGTGCCTGAACAACATCATAGAAAATTGGATGATAAGGTAATAAAATGTATTTTTCTTGGGTACAGTTCATAAAGTAAAGGCTATCATCTGTATCATCCACATACTAAACACATTCTGGTTAGCCGTGATGTTGTTTTTGTGGAAGATGCTATTCAACCATTCCTTTCATGTACTAAGGAGACATCTATTAGCTCCAAAGACATGTATGATACTTTGTTGCCTCTTTTTACAGGTGGAGAGTCTAGTGCTGGTCCTAATGAGGCAACTTCTTAGCCTTTGCAGCTTTCATGTGATCATGCAGATCATTCCATTTGTTATGCAGATTTACATGACACACTTGTTGATGAGAGAGCTGATATTGAGCAAGCAAAAAACTATGCCAAAATGGCTGGTGCAGACTTTGCGTGACAGCAAATTAGATGCACCTCTATCATATCGTGCTCGATCATGCTCACATAGTACATCTTTAGCATTAGATTGCTATGCTATGGCTACATCTAGTCTCTATGATGAGATTGAGCCTGTTTCGTTTGATGAAGCACAAAATTCAAAAAATTGGATGGCTGATATGCAATCTGAATATGATGCTATAATGAAGAATGGTACTTGGTCTTTATGTGACTTGCTTCGTGGCAAGAAAGCCATTCGTACTAAGTGGGTATACAAGCTGAAGCGTAAACCTGATGGTACAGCTGACAGGTATAAGGCTAGGGTTGTTGCAAAGGGTTATGCACAGGAAAGAGGCATTGATTTTGATGAAACCTTTGCTCTTACTTGCAGAATGACTACTGTTCGTAGCATCTGTGCACTTGCACCTCATTGTGGTTGGAATGTACATCAGTTGGACATTAAAATAGCATTTTTGAATGGTGACTTGTGTTGATATATTTAGGTAGTGATGTGTGTGAACACACTACGACCACCAGGGCACTTTTTTCCCTCTTTAGGAGGTTTTTTTCCCTCGGCTTGTATATACGCCTATTGCCCTAATGGGCTACTTATCTTTGTACATTCTCTAGTACTTCATTCAGTATTGTGTGTTTGTGCTCCAAGCTTCTTCTTCTTCCTTGTGCTGTTCGTGTGCTTCCGCAGATATCTATCTCCAACAATTGGTATCAGAGCAGGTTGTTGCTTCATCTAGGGCGCCGTCGACACTCCTTCGTTTGCTGTCTCAGATTCGCACGAAGTTTGCTGAGCATACTCAGGGTGTTTCAGAGATCAAAACAGCTTCGTTCGGTGGTGCCAAAATCGCGATCTGAGCTCGTTTCGGCCTCCGAATGCATTATTGCAGTGCTTGTGCAAGCTATTTCGTCTTTTTGCACCAAAGGTATATACTAGTTTCTGTTCACCAGTATAAGCGTCTCGAAGTCTGCTACAGGTCTAGCAAAATTCGTTGGGGCAGTTTTGTTCAACTTTTTGAGATACAATCAACTTTTTGCATCAAGGTATTTTAGTCACCGGCCATGGCTGAAAGCACTGATGTATTCCGTATGTTGGTTGTTGAGGATAAGTTGGATGGTACCAACTACCCATTATGGGCTTATATGATGCGACATGTATTGGTTGCAAAAGGATTGTGGAACATTGTGCAGGGTGTTGAAAGACATCCTCTTACACCTCTGACTACAGGTACTCCAAATACAGGTGTTGGAGCTGATGAAGATGGTGTCGAAGATGATATTCCGTAGATTCCTGTTCGTGCTGTTGTTTCTGTTGCACCTACTATAGAGTAGATTCGTTGGGATGGCAGAGATGCCAAGCCACATGCATTGATAGCTTTGTCTGTCAAACGTGCCATTATTCCTCATATTCACTCTTGTAGAACAGCTAAGGATGCTTGGGATACACTTACCACATTGTACCAAGCTAGGAAAGAGGCTCGTGTTGCTTACCTCCGAAAACAGTTGGAGAGTGAGCACATGAATGAAGGTGATCCTATGGACAGTTTCCTAACAAAGATCAAAGACTTGAAGGAACAATTGATTTCTGCTGACGAGGTTATACCAGATAGCTCACTTGTGCAAACCGTTCTGAATGGTCTTCCTGATTCATATCAGAGTTTTGCTTATACACTTCGGTTGATGATGAAAGGCAATCCAAATGCCTTGTCATTTGAGGAGTTAGTCTCTGTTCTGTTGCAGGAAGATGAATCCAAGCAAAACAGGTCCATTATGCAAGTTGCAGATCAAGCTTTCTTGGATAGTCAAAAGGGCAAAGGAAAGTGGAGCTCTTCAACTAGTAAGCAGAAATCTGCTAATTCTGCATATTCGAAGAAGGAAGATAAAGATGAGAAGAAATTAGAAAAGCAAAAATTATTTTGTAAGTACTGTAAAGGGAATGATCATATCATAAAGAACTGTCCAAAATTGGCTCCTAAAGAGGCAAAGAAGAAAGAGGCTAGAATGGTTGTTGCAGAGGCCTCTACACCAAAAACAAAGTCTGCAAAACTTGTGTAGGAAGAAGAATGGGCGTTTACTACTGTCTACAGTTTTTGACCCATCTTCTCATGATCAATGCATGTTTGTAGTAGACTTAGATGTTTGGTACTTTGACAGTGGGGCGACCAAACATATTACCTCGCAGCAAAGTTTCTTCTCTTCACTCGAGCCTGCCCCTACACGGAATACTGTTACATGCGCCAACAACTCCTCTTGTCCTGTTATGGGAGTTGGTAAGATGATTTTGACTACTGCTGATGGTAGTTCTTTCACTTTGTCACATGCTTTATTTGTGCCAGGGATCAAGAAGAATCTGTTATCAGTTTCTGCATTAGCCAAGATTGGCTTGGTTGTGAAATTTGTTGATGACAGATGTACAGTTCATGATCCGTCAAATGGCGATGTTATTATTGCTTCTGGCATTTTATGTCGTGGGTTGTATAAGCTCATAGACTATGAAAGATCTGAAAATGATTTGGCATGTGTAGTAAATGATTCTCAGGCTATGTCAAATTCAAAGCTTTGGCATGCATGCTTTGGTCACCTGAATTTTGCTAGTTTGCTACGCCTACAGAAATTTGAAATGGTGTCCTCTTTGCCCAAACTTGAGGCACCTGGAAAACATGTTTGTGAAGGCTGTATTTTGGGCAAAATGCAGCGTTCCTCCTTTCCAAAAGATGGTTCAGTTCGGGCCACAGAGAAATTGCAGCTTGTACATAGTGATGTATGTGGTCCTATGCAGACACCCTCTTTTGAAAATTATCTTTACTTCATGACTTTCATTGATGATTTTTCTAAGCATGCATGGGTATATCCACTCAAAGTAAAGTCCGAAGTGTTCATGTGCTTTAAACAGTTTTTGGTTTTGGCTGAAAATCTGTCAGCATGTAAAATGGGCACCCTCCATTCTGATCGAGGGGGGGAATATATGTCTTTTGATTTTAATGCATTTCTGGCTGAACATGGGATAAAACACTAGTGTATAGTGCCGTATACACCTCAATGGAATGGAGTTGTTGAACGAAAGAACAGGTCACTCATGGAGATGGCGAGGTGCATGGTCAAGGCTAGGCTTGTTGCAAAGGGTTATGCGCAGGAAAGAGGCATTGATTTTGATGAGACCTTTGCATCTTCATGCCGTATGACTACTGTTCAGAGCATTTGTGCACTTGCAGCCCATCATGGTTGGAATGTACATTAGTTGGAAATTAGAACAGCATTTCTGAATGGTGACTTGCATGAAGAAGTGTATGTTTTCCAGCCCCGTGGCTTTGTGCAGAAAGGGCATGAAAACCAGGTGTGCATGTTAAAGAAGGAATTATATGGTTTAAAGCAAGCACCACGTGCTTGGTATGAGAAGATACATGCCTATCTGGTTGCACATGGTTTTGAGAACAGTCCAACTGAAAGCACCTTATATGTTAAGCGTGCTAATGATGTGCTTTTGATCATTGTTATCTATGTTGATGACATGCTGCTCACTCGTCCTATCGAGAAGCATATTGCTGATTTCAAGGCTGATTTGCATGCCTCATTTGAGATGTCTGATTTGGGGCATTTGCATCACTATTTGGGCATTCAGTTTATGCAAGTTGATAGTGGAATGGCTTTGTGTCAAACGAAATATATTGACACATTATTGCAGCGTTTTGGCCTTGAAGACTGTAAGCCTATTGCCACTCCTATGGAGACAGGTTTACGATTGAGTCTTCATGATGTTGGAGATGCATTTGATGTTGTTCTCTATCAGCAGGCTGTTGGATGCTTGATTTACTTATTTATTACTCAGCCAGATATTCAGTTTCATGTCTCACAGATGAGCAGGTTTATGCATTGCCCAGAAGTCACGCATTGGAAGGCTGTTAAGAGCATCTTTCGCTACTTGAGTGGTGCGACTACTTGGGTTGTTTTATCCCAAGGGGGGATCACTACCGCAAGATTTGCATGCTTTTTTTGACTCAGATTGGGCTAGTTGCTATGACACTCATGTGTCCACCAGTGGTTTTTGCTTCATGCTTGGTAGCTCATGTATATCTTTGTTGAGCAAGAAGCAGCCTACTGTGGCCACTTCCAGTTGTGAGGCTGAGTATAGGGCAGCTTTCACAGCGATTGTTGAGTGTGTGTGGCTCAGACGCCTTATGGCTGATTTGAGTGTTGGCCAGTCTTCTTCCACCACCATCTTCACTGACAGTCAGAGCGCATTGGCAGTTGCGAGGAACCCTGTGTTCCATGCTCGTACTAAGCACATTGAGGTGCATTATCACTATATCAGGGAGAGGTTCTCTGCTAGGGAGATCAGCTTGGCATATGTGCCCACACAAGAGGACATTGCAGACCTTTTCACGAAGGCTCTGCCTAGGGAGAAGTTTGAAACTTTCCACAAAGCTTTGGGCTTACTTACTTTTGTGGAGTGATTTCCACATAGTTTGGCACTTCCTTATACATGAGTGCCAGCTCCTTGTTCACCGCATCACTCCCAAGGGGCATTTGTTGATATATTTAGGTAGTGATGTGTGTGAACACACTAGGACCGTCGGGGCACTTTTTTCCCTCTTTAGGAGGTTTTTTTCCCGTGGCTTGTATATACGCCTATTGCCTTAATGGGCTACTTATCTTTGTACATTCTCTAGTAATTCATTTAGTATTGTGTGTTTGTGCTCCAAGCTTCTTCTTCTTCCTTGTGTTGTTCACGTGCTTTCGCAGACATCTATCTCCAACAACTTGCATGAAGAAGTGTATGTTTTTCAGCCCCATGGCTTTGTGCAAAAAGGGCATGAAAACTAGGTGTGTAGGTTAAAGAAGGCATTATATGGTTTAAAGCAAGCACCACGTGCTTGGTATGAAAAGATACATGCTTATTTGATTGCACATTGTTTTGAGAATAGTCCAATTGAAAGCACCTTATATGTTAAGCATGCTAATGATGTACTTTCGATCATTGTGGTTTATGTTGATGACATGTAGCTCATTGGTCCTCATGAGAGGCATATTCCTGATTTTAAGGCTGATTTACATGCCTCATTTGAGATGTCTGATTTGAGGCATTTGCATCACTATTTGGGCATTGAGTTTATGCACGTTGATGGTGGAATGGATTTGTGTCAAACAAAATATATTGACACATTATTGCAGCATTTTCGCCTTGAAGACTGTAAACCTATTGCCACTCCTATGGAAACAAGTTTACAACTGAGTCTTTATGATGTTGGAGATGCATTTGGTTTTGTTCTCTATCAGCAGGTTGTTGGATGCTTGATTTGGGTGTTGGGTGTTGGTGAATCATTGATAGTCAGAGTGCATTAGCAGTTGTGAGGAACCCTGTGTTCCATGCTCGCACTAAGCACATTGAGGTGCATTATCATTATGTCAGGGAGAGGTTCTCTGCTGGGGAGATCAGCTTGGCATATGTGCCCACGCAGGAGAACATTGCAGACCTTTTCATGAAGGCTCTGCATAGGGAAAAGTTTGAAGCTTTCCGCAAAGCTTTGGGCTTACTTCTTTTTGTGGAGTGATTTCCACATAGCTTGGCACTTCCTTATACATGAGTGCCAGCTCCTTGTTCACCGCATCACTCCAAGGGTGGATTTGTTGGTATATTTAGGTAGTGATGTGTGTGAACACTCTAGGACCGTCGGGGTACTTTTTCCCCGCTTTAGGAGGTTTTTTTCCCCCGGCTTGTATATATGCCTATTGCTCTAATGGGCTACATATCTTTGTACATTCTGGTGGTAATACATTCAGTATTGTGTGTTGTGCTCCAAGCTTCTTCTTCTTCCTTGTGTTGTTTGCATGCTTCCGCAGACATCTAACGCCAACATTACATAGCATAGAAAAATAAAATATTATTTTGCAAACATAAGGAGAACAAAGTACAGTATCCATTAGGTTTAGAGGTAATTTTAAATTTTACCCCATATTTTTCATATGCATATGAGTAACCTTTAAAATATGATACAACCAATATGTCAAAAACCAAGATTACTTGTCCCACTTTTATATGTCACTTCCCAAAAAATGTCAAATCTTTATCTAAACCTTTATGAAGATTACACAATTTTGAGGTTCTTAATAATAAATGGTCCAAAACTCCTTTTTCTACTCAGAATTTGGAAAAACTTTCTCATACAAAATTTCTTAGAAGGATGAGAATTAAGTGACAACACAAGTAGAATCTCACACAAGTATTGATTTTTGAAGAAATCTATAGAATTTGGAAATGCCTTTCATTTTGTAAAGTTTGATTTTAGAAATGCATATAGCCCCTTCACTCTTTGACTCGAAAGCTCAGAGCGCATTTCTAAGCAGTGTGCTTAGGAATATGCACTCTAGGATTTCCACTCAAAGAGTAAACGGGTTATATGCATTCCTAGACTTAACCTTTGTAAAATGAAAGACATTTCCAAAATCTAAAAGTATTTTCAAAAATAAGTAATTTAGTGAGATTTTCCCACATTGTCACATCAAGGTATTTTAGTCATCAGCCATGGCTGAAAGTAGTGATGTATTCCATATGTTGGTTGTTGAGGATAAGTTAAATGGTACCAACTACCCATTATGGGCTTATATGATCCATCATGTATTGGTCGCAAAAGGACTATGGAATATTGTGTAGGGTGTTGAAAGACATTATGTTACACCTGCAAATACAGGTACTACAAATACAGGTACTACAAAGCTGATGGAGATGGTGTCGAAGATGATGATATTTTGTAGATTTCATGTTCGTGTTGTTGCTTCTGTTGCACCTACTATAGATAGAGCAAATTTGTTGGGATGACAGAGATGCTCAAGCACATGCATTGGTAGCTTTGTCTGTCAAACGTGCCATTATTCCTCACATTCAATCTTGCAGATAGCTAAGGATGCTTGGGATACACTTACCACATTGTACCAGGCTAGGAATGAGGCTCGTGTTGCTTACCTCGAAAAACAATTGGAGAGTGAGCACATGAATGAAGGTGATTATATGGACAGTTTTCTCATAAAGATCAAGGATTTGAAAGAACAGTTGATTTTTGTGGATGAAGTTATACCAGATAGCTCACTTGTGCAGACCGTTTTGAATGGTCTTCTTGACTCATATCAGAGCTTTGCTTCTACTCTTCTTTTGATGATGAAAGGCAATCCAAATGCCTTGTCATTTGAGGAGTTAGTCTCTGTTCTATTGCAAGAAGACCAGTTTAGGCAAAATAGGTCTATTATGTGTTGCAGATCAAGCTTTCTTGACTAGTTAGAAGGGCAAAGGTAAATGGAGCTCTTCTACTAGTAAGCAGAAATCTACAAATGCTGCACATTCGAAGAAGGAAGACAAAGATGAGAAGAAATAAAAAAAGAAAAAATTGTTTTGCAGATATTATAAATCAAATGATCATGTCATCAAGAGCTGTCCAAAACTGGGTGCTAAAGAGGCAAAGAAAAAAGAGGCCGGAATGGTTGTTGCAGAGGCCTCTACATCAAAAACCGAGTCTGCTAATCTTGTGCAGGAAGAAGAATGGGTGTTTACTACTGTTTGCAGTTTTGACCCATCTTCTCATGAGCAGTGCATGTCTATAGTAGACTTAGATGTTTAGTACTTTAATAGTGGGGTGCAATTTCTTCTCTTCACTCGAGCCTACCCCTACAGGGAATATTGTTACACACACCAACAACTCCTCCTATCCTGTTATGGGAGTTGGTAAGATTATTTTGACTACTGTTGATGGTAGTTCTTTCACTTTGTCAGATGCTTTGTTTGTGCCAGGGATCAAGAAAAAAATCTGTTATCAATTTCTGCATTATCCAAGATTGGCTTGGTTGTGAAATTTATTGATGATAGATGTACAGCTAATGATCCGTGAAATGGCGATGTCATTATTGCTTCTGGCATTTTATGTTTTGGGCTATATAAGCTCATAGACTATGAAAGATCTATAGATGATTTGGCATGTGCAGTATATGATTCTTAGGCTATGTCAGATGCAAAGCTTTGGTCATCTGAATTTTTCTAGTTTGTTACGCCTACAGTGAAATGTCCTATTTGCCCAAACTTGAGGCACTCGATAAACATGTTCATGAAGGCTGTATATTGAGCAAAATGTAGCATTCTTCCTTTCCAAAAGATGGTTCAGTTCCGGCTACTTAGAAATTGCAGCTTGTACATAGTGATGTTTATGGTCCTATGCAGACACCTTCTTTTGGGAACTATCTTTACTTCATGACTATCATCGATGATTTTTGCATGCATGCATGGGTATATCCATTGAAGGCAAAGTCCAAAGTATTTATGTGCTTCAAACAGTTTTTGGTTTCGACTGAAAATATGTCTACATGTAAAATGGGCACCCTCCATTCTGATCGGGGGGAATATATGTCTTCTGACTTCAATGCATTTATGGCTAAATGTGGGATAAAACATTAGTGTACAGTGCCATATACACCTCAATAGAATGGAGTTACTAAAGGAAAGAACAGGTCACTCATGGAGATGGCGAGGTGTATGGTCAAGAGTTTGGCTTTACCACATAGTTTTTGGCTTGAGGTTGT
Organism: Ceratopteris richardii; assembly: GCA_020310875.1. Taxonomy (NCBI): domain Eukaryota; kingdom Viridiplantae; phylum Streptophyta; class Polypodiopsida; order Polypodiales; family Pteridaceae; genus Ceratopteris; species Ceratopteris richardii. The sequence continues at coordinate 215,518,167 of CM035406.1, forward strand.
TATGTGTGCAGCATATGTATTGAACAAGTGTCCCACTAAAGTGTTGTAGTCTATCACTCCATATGAGGCTTGGCATGGTTGCAAGCCATCTATTGCTCATCTGCATGTTTTTGGTTGTCTGGCATATGCATTAAAGCCCGAGCAACATCGCAAAATATTGGATGATAAAGTAGTAAAATGTATTTTTGTTGGGTACAATTCTAAAAGTAAAGGTTATCTTTTGTATCATCCACAGACTAAATGCATTTTGGTTAGCCATGATGTTGTTTTTTGTGGAAGATGCTATTCAGCCATTGCTTTCATGTATTAAGGAGACATGTTAGCTCCAAAGACATGTATGATACTTTGTTGCCACTTTTAACAGGTGAAGAGTCTAGTGTTGGTGCTAATGAGGCAACTTCTCAACCTTCGTAGGTTTCATGTGATGATGCAGATCATTCCATATCTGATGCAAATTTACATGATGCACTTGTTGATGAGAGAGCTGATATTGAGCAGGCAAAAACTATGCCAAAATGGCTAGTGCAGACCTTGCGTTACAACAAACTAGATGCACCTCTGTCATATCCTACTCTATCAGGCTCTTACAGTGCCTTTTTTGCATTAGAATTCTATGTTATGGCTGCTTCTAGTCTCTGTGATGAGACTGAACCTATTTTGCTTGATGAAGCATAAAAGTCTGAACATTCGATGGCTGCAATGCAATCTAAATATGATGCTATCAAGAAAAATGGTACCTAGTCTTTATGTGACTTGCCTCCTGGCAAGAAGGCCATTGGAACTAAGTGGGTATACAAGTTGAAGCGTAAACTTGATGGAACAGGTAACAGGTATAAAGCTAGGCTTGTTGCAAAGGGTTATGTGCAAGAAAGAGGCATTAATTTTGATGAAACCTTTGCTCCTACTTGTCGAATGACTACTGTTCGTAGCATCTGTGCACTTGCAGCTCATCATAGTTGGAATCTACATCAGTTGGCCATTAAAATAGCATTTCTGAATGGTGACTTGCATGAAGAAGTATATGTTTTTCAGCCCCATGGCTTTGTGCAAAAAGGGGATGAAAACTAGGTGTGCAGGTTAAAGAAGGCATTATATGCTTTAAAGCAAGCACCATGTGCTTGGTATGAAAAGATACATGTCTATCTCATTGCACATGGTTTTGTGAATAGTCCAACTAAAAGCACCTTATATGTTAAGCATGCTAATGATGTGCTTCTGATCATTGTCGTGTATGTACATGACATGTTGTCTCTGGTCCTCATGACATGCATATTGCTAATTTTAAGGCTGATTTGCATGCTTCATTTGAGATGTCTAATTTGGGGCATTTGCATCACTATTTGGGCATTCAGTTTATTCAAGTTGATGGTGGAATGGCTTTGTGTCAAACAAAATATATTGACACATTATTGCAGTGTTTTGGCCTTGAAGATTGTAAGTCTATTGCCACTCCTATGGAAACAGGTTTATGATTGAGTCTTCATTATGTTCGAGATGCATTTGATGTTGTTCTCTATCAGTACGTTGTTGGATGCTTGAATTTCTTATGCATTACTCGGCCAGATAATTTTTGGAGAATTCCTCTCCTATACGCAATGGAAAGTGTAGAAGACTGTCTCAAGATCATGACTTTTGCCAAGAGCTGAACTTTAAAATGAAAACTGGTACCAATTGAGAAATGCAATGAACTTGAAAACTTTGGTCACTCAAACTAGATACTTAAAGCTTTCAAATGAGCTATTAAACACTCAATTTGGAGTAGTTTTGGGTTGGCAATTCTTTGCCTCAAAATAGGCTACATGTCCACTCAGTTAAGCTAAAAACTGGACTTCACTAAAAACTTAATAACTCATAGAGCATAAAGAACTCGATAAAACTTTGTAGAAATAGGAGTACTCAAGATAAGCTTTCCAACGAATGTTTAAACTCTAAAATTGGATACACATATTGAGAGATATGACTCTCACAAGTAGACTACCCAGAAATTGGTATGCGGCTAGACATACTCTATGAGAGTGAACAGAACGAAATGACTCAAACCAAATGAACTAGCTACAAGGGGACTTCCATGTCTTTTTCCTCTATTCTTGAGTGTCCTCCCTTGCTTCTTTTGTATCCAAATGACCATGAGATCTCATGATGAGTTTGAGAGGTCTTCTCCATAACTTCTTCACTACTTTGGACAGCCACTCCTCTTACAGTTCAGTTTTTGGATTTGATTCTCTTTTAGCCTCCACTACTTGCTAAAGTAAATGCTTCCATTTTTCGTTTTTTTATTTTCCTTCTACTTGAAGAAAATCCTAAAAAATGGAATGATGTGCATCATGTAAAACTTATAAAGGTTGAGAAATTGCCTCATTTGGACCAACATTTCATTGTGCACCTATATAAATAGGCAGCAAAGTGTCATAGACATGTTTAGAGCTAACTAAAGTCTCCTTAGTACATGAAAGTAATGGCTGAATTGCATCTTCCACAAAAACAACATCATGGCTAAACAAAATGCATTTAGTATGTGGATGATGTAGATGATAGCCTTTGCTTTCAGAACTATAGCCAACAAAAATACATTTCACTGCTTTATCGTCTAATTTCTTACGTCGTTGTTCAGGCACTAATACATATGCCAGAAAACCAAAGACATGCAGATGAGCGACAAATTGCTTGCGGCCATGCCAATATTGGAGTGGTCGATTGCAATTCTTTGGTGGGACACTTATTAAGTACATATGCTACACACATGATAGCCTCAAGCTTGAAACTATGTGATAAAGCCTGGCTATTAACCACACCTCACCATCTCCATGAGATAACTATTCTTTCTCTCAGCAAATCTATTTTGTTGAGGTGTATATGGCATTGTATGAAGTATTTCAATGGCGATGCACCACAGTGCGCTCTCCTTCTTGAGAGCTCCACGATGATATCCTCATAGTAGAAAAGCGAGCTCCAAGTGCCGCACACGGTACTCTGCTCAGAGGCTATAGAATATGCAAGAAAAACACATTACACAGGGAGCAGGAACACAGACTTCTTAGGTGTTACAAATGCGGTCAAACTTACAGTCTGTGGTTGAGCAGGCCAGCATATGTTTTATTAAAGAACATATACAAAGAAGTGTCGGATAGTCATTTGGCCTTTTACATGGACACTAGCTATAACAATCTCCCACTAAAGGCCAATAAAGCTAAAGTAACTATGGGAGAAAAATAAAGAATAATAAAGAATACCTGTTGCAGAGCTAAAGAGAGCACAAGGCAGAGAAAAAGATGGGCCCCAAAATTTTTCCGATTCGGACACCCAATTTTTGTATTATAACCATTCTTGTAATATATTTTCCGATGTAAATGCACTAGAGGAGTCCTCTAGATGCATCCCCACAAAAGATTAGAAGCTTACCCATGTAAATTAGTAGGAAATTAGCCTTTTAGTGAATAAAGTGCCGGTCTCTTGTGTGAAAGGACCATTTTTAGGGCACAAGTATATAAGTCAATTTGTGACTCTTTGTAAAGACTTTTTGCCATTGTGAGAATCAAGAGCACAGAAATTCGAATTTACGTCTTCTCCTCCCTCTATCTTCTTCTTTGTGAGCTTGTATGCTTGTGTATTGCTTGGAAAGAGTGTAGGGAAGCGTTGTCTATCCATGAAAGTGTTTGTTTAGTGTTGTTAGGGTGTGTGTGAAGTGTAGGAAGGTCTTTTCCACGACTCAGTATTTTGCTCATAACTGGAAGTAGAAGCATCAGAATTGAGCGAAAATACCGCCATTGGATGCGTCTTCTCGAGAGCTTCAAAATGCATATGCTATTCGCTATATTTGGAGTTCGGAGCTGAGAGAAAAGTTCAATTTACTGTTGGCTGCTGTTCCAAGTATCGTGACACCATGATTGACAGTTGAAGCTTGTTTGGATTAGTCTTTGCCTTGTTTGCACTCTTTGAGTAACTAATTTGCATTTATCATCATTTGAATGCATGTCTTCATACACTCGGCTAGGTTTGTATACTCATCGGATTGATAATTAAAGCGTGAATCCCCACTATATGCATTTGAGGGGGATTGAGGTATAGTCTCTTTCTCCACAAGTCCCTAAGTTGGTTCTTAGGTACACACGTTTTTTTGCGTCGTTGCCGGGGAGTGTCGAATCAAACCGAGGCATTCGTGTGATGGTAAGTAGCTTTTTGCATTGAGGCAAGAGGAGGAGTAGTGATTTTCTCTTCTTTGGTAAGTCACTTTCAGCCGCACTTACTACTTCTCACTCTTGAAGTGTGTGTAGTGAGTTGTTAGTCTAGGGAAGTGAGTGGAATGAGTAGAGTAGGAGGAGTAAGGGAGTAGGTTAGGTAGTTAGAGTAGCTTTCCATCCTTGTAGTGTTGTTCTATTTTCAGTGAGTAGGAAAATTCAAGAGTATAAAAGTCAAAAACTGCCATTTTGTAAGTCACTTGTGCTCAAAGCAAGTATTGTGAGAAACTGTGGCCGAGTATCGTGGACGAGGATCTGAGCATTCCGAGCTACGCAAAACGATTCAGAGGGAGTAGGGAGCTGAGATAGAGTCCTAAGGTAAGCACATGTATCATTCTCTCAGCTTCATTACATAAATCAAGCTTTTCAGAAGAAAACGATCTACGACAGGTATCGTGAGGGTCTTACAGGGGGTAAAAAGTGTGTTTTGGGTGATACAGAGAGTGAGGAGAGGGTAGATGAACCAGGAAAACAATTGTCTCCAATCAAAATTCAAAAAACTCCAGCAAAAATTTGAAAAAGGGTCAAGTATTGTGTTCTCCTGCGGTCGAGTATCGCGATACCTGACAAGTATCGTGATCTCCTATGGTTGAGTATCGCGATACTTCCCGAATATCATGTATCGTTTTGCTCCTGATCGCGATACTTCACCAAGTATCGTGTATCGAGTATCGTTTTTTGGAGTATCGAGTATCGCTTTTCCCTGTGTATCGAGTATCGTGTGTAACCAAGTATCGTGTATCGTTTCTCAGCGATCGTGATAATTGACAGAGATCGTGTATCGTTTCTCAACGATCGTGATACTTGACAACATCAAGTATCGTGTATCGTGTGCATCCGAGTATCGTGTATCGTGCTTTCACCGATCGCGATACTTATCAGCGATCGTGTATCGTGGTTGCCCAAGTATCGTGTTTATCCGAAATATCGTGTATCGTGTTCATTGAAGTATCGAGTATCGTCTTTCTCCGAGTATTGAGTATCGTCATTGCCCGATCGCGATACTTCATAGGTATCGTGTATCGTGTGAGACAAGTATCGTGTATCGTTCTATCTCAGGTATCGCGTTTATCCAAGTATCGAGTATCATCTTTTTCCGAGTATCGAGTATCGTTTTATTGAAGTATCGTGTATCGTTTTTGGGCAGATATCGTGTATCGTCTGGCTCAAAGATCAAGTATCGTGAAATTTTGAGTCAAGTATAGTTACTTGAGATTTCATATTCAGTCCTTTTCCAATCAAATTCTTCTAGAATTCTGACCCATAGTGAAGAGTTCTAGAAGCTAGGGGTTAGCAAGGGCTGATCAGAGCTTTTAAGTGGATGAACCTGAGATCTAGAAGAACCCTAGGAAGCCGAAGGAGTGTGATCTCTTCTGTAGGAAGTGTAGCTGAACCAAGTAGCCGCTCACATTATTCTAAGACCTCTAGTGAGTCAGAAGAAGAAATTCCTATGGCTTCAGAGGATATGCAAAACACTGTACCAATGATTGGCATGATGTCAATTATTGAGGGAGAATATCGGACATCCTTAGAATATGTGACCACCAATCAACATGAGATCCCCATATACCTAGATGGACTAAACCGATCAGTGGCCAGATTGAAGAAAGCTTCAGATGCTTACATAGTGCCTAAACCAGCAGTTAAATATTCAGGAGGATTTTATATGGATAAAAGGGATATCCAGTATGTGGTTACAGAACATCTGGAAAACATTAATGAACTTGGGGAAGAAAAAAATGCTCATAACCCTCATGAAGAAGGAAATGAAGAACAAGTGACCACACCTAGAGGGAGATCTACTGTTGTTAGGGGGTGGAGAGGAGACCTGATTCCCCAGGATGACTCCTTAATGGATGTATATTTGATTAATGGAATGGAGCATCTCCTTAGAGCCCACTCTTCAATATGGGAAGCAGCCCCTAATCCAGTTACTGTCTATGAGTTGCAAGATCCTGACTTTCCAACCATTATCACATATTTGGAAAAAAACCAGAGGAGGTATTGGCGCCTAACAGATTCAGAGAGAGCCGAGTTGAAATATCAGAACATTCTAGTGTTTCCCCCAAGGGATCAAGCCACTACTTCACAAAACCCACATGGAACCTCTCAGAATAATTCATTTCAGCAGTCAGGACAAACACAACAAACTCAAATCTTGGTTAGACCACATGTGCAGTTTGCTATGCCTGCAAATAACCCTAATTATCGGCCTCAGCCACTTGTTGACCCATGGAATGGAATTCCTGCTCCAGTTAGACCACCTGTAGCAAGAGGACCTGGTATATCCATTGGAAGACCAGTTTTCCCTGTGATGCCTAGACCGCCTGAAGGAGGAAGAAGATTAAGGCCAATTCAAGTGGCCAAGTGCATGAGAAATCATTATGATGGCTCTAGTGAACCTTACAATCATATAGCTGAATTCAAGCAAGTAATCAGAGCCAAACAAGTAGAAGATTTTTTAATCCAATATGAATCTTTTGGTCTAACCTTGACGGACACAGCTTTAGCTTGGTTCCAGCCATTAGATCCAAATGATTTTCAGAACATGGAACAAGTCTATCAAGAAATGATTGGGGAATTCACTAAGTCTGGAATTAAAAACAACTCGTCATCATTGATCCATAGCTTTAAGCAAGCCCCTACAGAATCAGTGAGATTGGCAGCAAGAAGATTCAAGCAGTATGTGGATAGATGCCCAGTAGAAGAGAGACCTACCCAAAATAAAATGGTGTCATTATTTTTGGAAGGATTATTGAACGGATCATTAAGATCTCTGGTGTATGTAAAGAGAGTTCAAACTTTGCAAGAATGCATGAAAGAATGTATTGACCTAGAGGACAATCTAGCGGAGGATCTGAAGATACCTCAAGGTAGTATGAAGAGTGAAGATTCAGCAAGTAGCACATCGAACCCTAAGAACAATGTTGAGGAAATAGCCGACCTAGTAGCAAAGAAGCTGAATGTCCAAGGACAGAGAAACTACCCCAACAACCCAATGAGAGTGCCCATGCTTAGAAGATGTATGCATTGTGGAGGTGATCATCCATCTCATTTGTGCACTAGGGGAGTAGTCCCACCACCTGCTTACGCTTACAATAGACCACCCGTTCCAGGACCTCTACAATATTGCAGCATAGAACAAAAATACACAAAACATAGCACAGAAAATTGTCCTTACAATAGGCAAGCAATACCAACACAACCTGTTATGAGACCTTACAGATACCTTTAGAGAGATCTAGGAGGAGAAGCCTTCAGATATCCCACATATCAGCAGCAAGCACCAATACCACGACCGTATGCTTATCAAGGATACACTCAACCACAACCAGTGTTAGGACAACAACCACCCCATCCTCAGAATGTTGTCCCAGTAAAGATGGCTCAACCTAAAGAAAACCTAGAGAGAGCGATAGTCCCAGCCACACCATTGACTAGTAATGAACCATATGACTCATCTTATGACCATAATCAAGGAAACTATCCCAGTTATGAGAGCTCTATGATAGAATATGGACAAATGTACAAACCATATGCCTATGGCATGGAAATGCCAGATAGTTCCTACGGATATGAGCAGGACTACGTGTCATTAATGTATACAGCTCCAAGGGCATCCATACCCCCCCGACCTATGAACAGACCGCCTGTACCTAGAGGACCATGTTATAGATGTGGAGGTGATCATTATATCAGAGAATGTACACTACCAAACCCACCACCACCACAGCGAGTCTGGGAAGGATACTGTAGTGACTGTGGTAAAGAACACCTTTTCAGAGATTGCCCCAAGAACCCCAACAAAGTTAAATCTAATGTGCAGATTAATGTGATAGAAGTAATCGAATCATCAGGAAGCGATAAGGAGTACACTGTACCATTGAAAGCAATAACTAGAGCCAAAGATAGAGAGACCCCAGACAAAACTGAAGACAATGATCGAGGTGACAAAGAAGTGAATATACCTACACCTCAAATAGTTGAAGACTCGGAAGAGCTTGAGAGAAGTGTTGTAAGCAAATGAACACAAAGATGGAAGAACCGTAGAGACAGGATAAAGGAAAAGAAATTATTACAAAAGAAGGAAATTGAGAAGAGAGAAAAAAATCCAAAAGAGGAAAAGGAATTTGAAGAAGAAAATAAAAATGGAAAGTATAAAAAAGAAGAGGTAGGATCAGTTTTAGCAGATCCCATGCCTGAAGAATTAGCCATGTGGATTCAGGCGTACAAGGCACGAATAAGAGCAGGACCTACCATAGAACAACATGAAAGAGAATATCCTAGAGGTGACCTAGAGAAAGAGAGGTTGGAGATCTGCAAAAATTAATAGAAGTCGTGCAACAGACCTTAGAAAAACCTGCTTTGCCACTACCCAATATTGAATTTCCGAAAGAGAATTCCAAGAGTGTGTTAGTGCTAATGATCACGAGAAACCCGAAGCAGGTAAGACACAGAATGGCAATTATTGTGAGGATAAAAGGGAAGGATCCATTGTTCCCGAAGTAGAAGGGGAATGGCCTAAAGACTTGTGGGCAAGAGCCCAAGAAGACAGGTGGAAGAAAGTAGAAGGAATCGAACCACCCTTTGAAGAGCTAGAAGCAGAAGATGGAATAGAGCATTCAATACCTGAATTGAATTCAGAAGAAATATTACCAATTGATCCAAGTAACGAAGAAAATGATAGTGTAAAGGTTTTGCCAAATTACATAGGAGAGTACGAACATAATTCAGAATTGTATTGCATTCCCTCAATAAGGAAAAAAGAACCGAACCCATCAGTCCAAACATCGGATATCATACAAAACCTTAGAAAGGTAAAAGTCCCTTGTACCCTAACATTAGAAGAACTGTTGAAGGTCAAACCACATTTGAAGGAGAAACTGACCAGTCAATTGGAGATCAAGACAGAAGAAAAAGAGATATGTGATGAAGTAAACACAGTAAAGATCCCAGTTGATAAGGTTGGAGATTTTAGTGAGGGAGATGAAGGAAATACTTGCCTTCCAATTACCTATAGGGGTTACACCACTAAAGCCATCTTAGATTCTGGAGTTGGAGTAGGAATTGCTACTAAAGAAATCTGGGAGAAATGGGGAAAACCAGCTTTAAGACCAACACGCATGAAGATACAAATGGCAGATGGACACACTGAAAGACCCTTGGGATTATTGGAACGAGTAATTTTTACCACTTGCGGAGTTGAGTTCGAGCACACTTTAGCGATTTGTCAATTTGAAAGGCCTAGCAATTATGAAATGATACTTGGAAGACCTTTCATGAGACAACTAAACGTAGTGCAAGATTGGGGAAAAGACTCAGTATATTTACAGCATGAAGGAACCACCACGAGAATAAATCTCCACACATATACATATCAAGATGTCCCCCCCTTACAATGGAATCAGATTCATAAGGAGGAAGATAATCAATCGATTCATAGTATAGGTTCAAATGATCAATCATGGATGAATGAAGACACTCATCTATGGATATGCCAAACTGTGAAAAAGGAGGAAGATAGGAGAAAAGGATGGCAGCAAAAACAAGGAATCGCTAGATCTGTACAAGATCCAGCCTACATGCCTCAAATATTCTTAGATGAAGAATTTGAACGTCATGGAGATGGAGATTTTAGCTACTCTCGATGTGTGTGTAAACGAAGAAGTGATAACCATGAATGAATGCATTGATGAGGAAGGATATGATGTGAGTCTATATGTGGTAGTCCTTTAGGAGGCTGAAGAAGGAGAAGTCATAGAAAAAGAATGGAAGGAAGACTATGAGAGCATGGAAATGGAGCAAGAACACATGGAAACCGAAAATGAAACTCAAGAAATAAGTGTCATAGCTAATGAAATAAATCAAGAACCAACACAGGAAGAGGAGCTTGGATTAGAAACAGCAAAAATTGATGAAGAAAACAAGCCTCAAGACCAATTTGAAGTGTCCGCCCACTTCAAAAAATATGAAGTAGAAGAGAGAAGAATTGCTATTCAAATGCCAAGACGAGAAGCACAGCCAGGAATAGCATATGACAACAAAGAGCAAACCAAGAAGATAGTAGTAATGTTAGAGGAAGGAGAGGAGCGATGTACTTTCATAGGACAGGATGTCTCAATGGAGGAAGAATGAGAGTTAATACACCTCATAAGGGAATACCGGGATGTCTTTGCCTGGACCTATAAGGACTTGAAAGGAGTAGATCCATCTATATGTGCTCATAGAATCCCTATGACATCCAAAGCCAAACCTTCTAAACAAAGACCGTACACATACAATGATGTGTACTCAGCAAAGATAAAGGAAGAGATAGATAAATTGTTAGATGCTGGATTTATATATGAGATTGAACACATGGAATGGGTATCACCTTTGGTGGTTGTACCTAAAAAGAATGGGAAGTTATGAGTATGCATAAATCTGAAAAAAGTTAATGCCGCTACCATAAGAGACAGTTACCCATTACCCATCACGGATCATCTTTTGGAGAGAGTGGCAGGGAAGGAAGTGTATAGTTTTTCGGACGGATTTTCAGGCTATAATCAGGTAGCCATTGCTCTTGAGGACCAGCATAAAACAGCCTTTGCAACTAAATGGGGAGTATAGGCCTTTAGGGTTATGCCTTTCGGCCTAACCAATGCCCCAGCCACCTTCCAAAGATTGATGTGCCATGTATTCAAAGAGTTCATGAGAAAGAGTATGGAGGTATACGTGGATGATTTATGTACGTATTCAGCAATACGATCAGAGCATATCCCTGAACTAGAAAAGATCTTTGCCAAATGTCGACAATATAGAGTATGCCTCAATCCAAAAAAGTGTGTCTTCATGGTTCGACAAGGAAAGATATTATGACATATTGTCTCTAAGAATGGAATCTCAACTGATGAAGACAAAATCAAAGTGATTCTGGATTTACCAAGACCAAAGACTGCTAAAGAAGTACAAGCATTTATGGGACATTGTGGATACTACCGAAGATTTATACATATGTATGCCATCATTGCTAGACCTCTTTATGCATTATTGACACAGTTTAACTGGACTGAAGAATGTGAAAAAGCCTTTAATGAATTAAAGAGTCGATTGAGTTCAACTCCAATCCTTCGAGTACCTAACTGGAACAAGCCATTTCACATTCACGTGGATGCTTCCAAGTTTGCTATTGGTTGCATCTTAGCTCAACCTGCAGATACAGGAAAGTTAGATCACCCTATAGCCTATGCAAGTAGACAATTGAATCAAGCAGAACGCAATTATACCACAACCGAAAGAGAAGGCCTAGGACTGGTGTATGCAGTAAAGAAGTTTCGACACTACTTATTGGCAAACAAATTCAAATTCTTCATTGATCATCAAGCTCTACTGTACTTAGTCAATAAGCCTTGTAATAGAGGACGACTAGTACGATGGTTTCTATTGTTGATGGAATTTGATTTTGAAGTAGTAGTCAAGAAAGGAAATACCCACATAAGAGCAGATCACCTATCAAGAATGACACATGGTGAACCACCCATAGGCGTATCAGATGATCTGCCAGACACGTACCTGTTTAACCTCGAAGTATGTCCCCAATGGGCAGAAAAGTTGATCCCTATACTCACGCATGGACCTAAAAATGGGATCACACCAAACCGAACTCAAGACCTATGGAAGACTAAAAATCTTCATATCACTGCTAGAAGTTTGTATCATCAAGACTCAAGTGGATTACTCATGAGATGTGTCAAAGAGGAGGAATAAGAAATGTGGCTTCAGAAAGCACATGTAAATCAATGGAAAACTCATCTAAATGCGAACGGAACATGGCAAACACTAAGAAGATTGGGCATATATTGGCCAACCATGCAGAGGGATGCGCATAACTATGTATCAGCCTGCCCAACCTATCAAGAACGGAATCCAGAAGAGAACTCCACTCTATGCTACTCCACTGTAGCACCAAGATGGAGCATGCCTCAGGTAAAGTTCTTAAAGACCCAAGAGTACCCAGAAGGAGCCACTCTAGCAAGAAAACGAGCACTTGTGGAACAAAGTAAGGACTATGCTCTTATTGGAAAACAACTCTTCAAACGAGGAAGAGATAATCATTTGCGAATGTGCATTCATGAAGACGAGTATCTTGCTGTTTTAGAGATGGCACATACAGGAGCTGCCGGAGGACATTTCTCTGCAGATAAGACAGCAAAAATGATTCTCTTTGCTGGAATGTGGTGGCCAACTCTACATCAGGATGCAGCCACATATGTTCAACGATGTGATACATGTCAACGAACGAAATATCCAATTAGAAGAGATGAAATGCCATTAAAACCCATGATGAGTGCCAGAGCTTTTACTAAATGGGGAATAGACTTCATAGGACCTATTAGCCCCCCAGCTAAAGGATCCCATGCCGAATACATAATTGTAGCCACTGATTATTTGACCAAATGGGTTGAAGCCAAAGCAACCAAGAAAAATGACGCAAGAACTACGGCCAAGTTTCTCTTTGAGAACGTTTTCACTAGATTTGGACTACCGATAGAAATTGTGAGTGATAGAGGCATGCATTTTTTGAATGAAGTAATAGAAGCCTTACTGAATGAATTCTTGGTAATTCATAAGAAATCAGCCCCTTATCACCCACAAGCCAATGGACAAGCCGAAAGTTCCAATAAAATCTTATGCACAGTTCTCACAAAAATTGTGAACAATGGTAGATCTGATTGGGATAAACAATTACATCACGCTTTATGGGCATTTCGAGTAGCCTACAAAACTGCCATAGGTACTACTCCTTTTAACTTGGTGTATGGACAAAATGCTATTTTGCCAATTGATTTCTTAATACCCACTCTCAGAGTAGCAACAACTTATGAGTGGACGGGACATGAACTCTCAGCTCAATTGGATCAAATAGAGAAGCTACATGAAACTAGGTTACAAGCAGTAGCAGGGATTTATGCTGCTAAAAGGCGACAGAAGGCATATTTTGATGCTCATATTAAAGACAAAAATTTGAAGGAAGGAGATTTAGTGTTGGTTTATACTTTGAAACAACACGCTAAGAAGTTGCAGAAGAGAGGATATGGCCCGTTGATCATCAATCGTATATCCACGAGTGGAGCCATCAGCTTAGCAACTCTAGATGGAGAAGTATTACCAAACTATATCAGGGGATGTCGAGTGAAAAAATATCTAGAACCATTGACTGAAGAAACAATGTCACGATTAATCAAGGGCAAGAATAGACGCATCGAGGAGGAAAGGATACGAGAAGAAGCGAGACAGGAAGCACTAGAACGAATCAAGAAACGAAAAGAGTGGATGAGAGAGAGAGAGATGAGAGATATCGTCTAGGAGAGGAACTCATCCCAATGGCTAATTTTAGAGCCATCGAAAACCTAGATCAACAGAGAACACAACCATATTTGAATTTGGGAACCGAAAAAATGGAGTACCACTCAGTGGATGCTCTCATTGACACAAGAGCAGCTATAAGCTGCATCAAGTATTCATTGTCACAAAAACTCAAAGAGGAATTATGTCCATCAAAGGCACAGCTGATTGGAATAGGAGGAAAGATCACCACGTGTATAGGAGAGATTACCTTGCCTCTACACCTTGGCAACAACACTATGGAACAAAAACTCTTAGTATGTCACGATCAAGACTTATTGGAAGAGCTAGTGCTAGGTCAAGACTGGATATACAAATATGAAGTGACTATCCAATTGGCTTTAGGATACATCTCAGCCAAGACAGGACATCGTGAAGTATTCAGCTTGCTAGACTAACGCCCAATCAAAGCCGCAAGTATAGAGCCAAAAATTCACTCTGATGAACACAGTCATGAATGTATGTTCACTAGCACTATGGAAACCCCTTCATCAAGTGTTTCATGTGAGGACACACCGAATTCTGCTTGCACACCGTCTTCTAATCTAGCAAGTCACCAGAGTACCATTCAATCTGAAACCAACCTTAGTGAAGCACCATGCACAAGAGAGACTAGTTCTCAGGATCATCACAAGTCTGTACCTATTAGAATATACCCCATTCCTCACACTAGACAAGCTTGGATAAGGAAGGATCAAGTAGCTACATATCTTCTACAACAAAAACACCAGCAACATCAGAACAATCCATTGCAAAAGGAGACAAATGACTTTGGACGCCGAGATCAACAACAAATTGCTAGACGGTGGATTCCAAAGAGAGTAATAGCCACCCAGTCGGATCGAACACAAATATGGATTCCCAAGTCATGCGCTCAAAGGACAATCATCAAGAAGGAAGAGTCAAGACTCAAGAAAAATCGGTATGCTCCAAAGGCAAGACAACCAAAGATGAACAGCTGCAGGACAGAGAAGGAGTATACATTTGCACCAAAAACTATTCCAAGGTTCAAACATCAGCAAAAGCAGACGTACAACATAAGAAGACCCACATTCATCAGGAATGTTGAAAATACAATTCATCCCAATAGAGTGAAGCAGATTTGGATGTCGAAAAGCACGACGACCTGCATGCATCAAACAAATACTTCAAGTTGCACACATTGGGAGTTAACAGAATCCAAAGTATGCATGATAGGGCCACATTACAAGGCCACACATTCGGCACAATATTCTTCTATTTCAGGATAGTGAAGCACATTTCCCTCTTGGGAACTAGGAGAGCACTTGTACATAATTTAAAGAAAATTACTAAAAAAAATAATAACTGCTTCGGCTATGAACTAACTTTTCTGTTTTTCTTTCAGACAAAAACATAAAAATACCTAAAAATATGAAAAATCCCAGGTATTACCTTTCTCACACCCACGGGGAAGGGACGATACCATTCACTCGGAGCAATGTCAATCTTAGGAAAGACAAATGAAGGAGGATTTTTGATACTATATGGCCACTAATTCATACTCTATATTGAGTGCAGATGGCATCTACTAATTCCGAAGCGACTCAGGAGGAAGAGGTTCAGCTTCTTCCACTAGAATCCATAACAAAAGCAAGAGGCCATTGATTTTTGGATGACCAACTGGTGTTGGACGTTATTTTCATGGCAACCATAAAGATCATGGATAGGGATCACTACTTCCCTATTATGTCACAGGACTTCAAGACTATTATACAAGGATTACCTCGCATGGTGGATGTCTGGACACAAGCAGGAATAGAGGCATTTCTAAAACTGCCTATTTATTTGCTAGATTTTCAAAGATGCACGCAAGTGATGAACACACTTCAGCCTGCACCGAATAGGATATCAGTTCCTGAGGCACGTGTATTGGACAAAGTGGGTACTTGGAAAACCATACAATTCACTCATGAGTTAATCAACAAAGCTTTCGGATGGAATCAAGAAGGAATCACCAATGTCAAAGAGGAATGTCATGATCCAAAAAAGAGATCCTTTTTGGATATTAACAGAACAGATATTGAAGATGTTGTCCGCTTAGTGCATCAGCACTTCTGTTTCCCAAGTATGCATAGATACACAGCCCCGCAAAAGATTGTCGTACAACTATTATCACACGCTATGAGGTAAGTTGGCAATAAAGTAAACATGACGCCTTACGTTTAAGACCGATTATTTGAAGCCAAGAAGAAGTGGGGTCAGAAGAAGTTTCTCAATGGCAGTTCAACTTTGACCTTACTCATATATGAGGCACTTGATATGAAAAACTACCTACGTGAGATGCCAACCTCAGAAGGGTTAGCCAAATACGCCAAGTCCGTACAGTTCCCAAGAAAAGGAAAGCAGCTATTGCCGTGGAAGAAATCCATGAGGGGTACAAAGCGCCTGAGAGAGGAAGAAGCCCAAGCTACACCTCAGTCAAAGAGGACACATACGTTACCAAAGATTCCTGTAGCACAAGTACCAATCACAAAGAGAGACCTCTCTGCAGCCCTAGAAGAGACACACCAATACATGCAAGGGCAAGTGAATCTAAATATTCAAGGTCATCACTACAGATAAGCAAGTAAAGAAAAGCAACAACAGAGTAAAGAAAAGACCCCAGAACAAGCCGCCAGATATAAAGCACTGGGCTTAGAAGATTCAAGCTCCAACGAAGAATCTAGTCCTGAGAAAGATACATTGGAGACTGATATAAGGACAGAAACTCATGAGGAAGAATGGACGGAAATTAATCAAGTTAAAGTCACACCTGACAACCAACAGTCGCAAGCGAAAAACATAGAACAACATGTGGACAATGTGCATGTGATTCAACTAAATGACCAATCAAAGATAAGTGTGAAGGAAGCTCCCGTGAATAATAAAACTCCCAGGCCACCTATCAAAGAAGAAATACAAACTCCAGTGAATGTGGACTCAGGTTTACTACCAAACAAAGCGCCAACTGTGATCGAGGTGCCAGACGATACACCACAAAGCAAGATCGAGCACATGGAGGCTGAGCCAAGCATACAACTCCACCTTAGGCAGCCCCATGACACTACATTACACATAGCACAAGGAAAAGATGTGACAATAGGAGCATAACCGAGTATCCCGAAAACATGGTTAAATGTGGATGTCACACAATTAAAACCTGTGGTCAAGCAGATGATACAAACGGCCATGGATACACAGCAACAGATGATGGATATAGATGCAGACTATGACAAAGCCATGAGGGAAAAGAATCAGTTCCAAATTATGAGTGAACAACTATCTGCATAAATAATCCAGGCACAAAAAGAGGTTGCTGTCAAAGAAACGGAGTTACTTGAGGTAAAATCACAATGTGATACATTGATGACCCAACATCACCAACTCCAGGCACAACTCACAGACCTACAAAGATTACATGAAGCTAGCGAGGCCGACAAAGAGAGAATGAAAGCTAGAAGCACCTTGCTCGAGACCCAATTAAATGTATACATGGAAGAAAACGACAGTTTACGAAATAGAAATAAAGAACTCATGAAGTCATTGCTATACGATCAACCTCTCGAAAAACAAGAAACAACAGATGTTGATCAGAAAGAGTTAAGAGACCGGATTGCAAAATATACAAAATCGCTACAACAAGAGCAAGCATTAAGAACCGAATGGGAGCACAAGTACATTCAAGACACCACCGAGCTCCAAAAACAATTGAATACAGCCCATGGGAAACTTGCAACAAGTTACAGTGAAAACATGGATAATATAGCAGAAATTGGCAATGAACTGCTTGCAGCAAAGGAAGCGCTCAGAGCAGCAATGCAAGAAGTGAAAGAAAAGAATGAACGCATAGCACAATTAGAGATCCCAGTCAAACAGAAAGCACCAATCGGGACACCAGTAGAGCCAACAAAAGAGAATCCTACTGACGAGGTAGAGGTACGTCCTCTATCTCCCCTGATTTATAATTCTCCAATACATGAACAGATGGAGGGAATACATGATGATCATCCAATGCCATATACTTCATAAATAAGTCAGAAGGAATGGGCACTAGTGGTGTCCCGGTTGATAGAAAGTTTTGAAAACGAAGTCATCAAAGTCATGAAAGAAGCAAAGATTAAAGGTAACGACTTAGAGAAGATAATGAAGCCTTTCAATATTCCGTACGGATTATTGAAAGAGAAAACAAGACACTATATAAAGAAGATTACAAAGACAAGTCCAGACGAGCAGCTAAACTTTAAACATGACACATTCACTTACACTCAAGAAGAATTTGAAGCTGCACAACCTATTTGGAGAAGAAAGTTTTTGGAGAAACATCCTACACTACGGGTGCATTGGCAAGCAGCACCATATTTCCTACAGGTAAACCCTTCATTTTGTCCTATACCGCGTCGAAGAGAAACCAGGGAATTTTTGGACATGCAAAAAAATGGTGCTATAAATAAACAGTGGCTGAATTTCCCTCTGCTTCCAAGTCCACCACATAATTATCTACCTACGGAAGAGTACATGGTAAAAACCATTGAATTTTGGCTGCAAAGTTATGCAACAGTACCCGATTTAACTGTAAAGATGACAAATAAAATAATCAGTCCGATACTTATAGTATTGAAGGTCTTCAAACACGCGGCCTATACATTTTTTAATTTCATTGGTATTAATCAGGGAACAGAGATCCTCATTTTTTATCTGTCTGTTATGCCTAGCCGACCAACCATAATGGCTTATTATTCCAGGATCATGTTCTTGCCAAGTACATACATGCAAACGTTCGAGGAAGCATTTTTCACAAGATTTTTTGAGATAGATTCCGAAATCTTTTTAAAGATGTCATCTAATTTGAATGCCAGATTAGTGGCATATGAGCTGAGCTTCTTCGCCGACCACAGACAGCCACCTAACGATGGAGTAAAGGCAGAACAGTGGAAACAGTTAATGATACGTGAAGCAAATTTGCTTAATGAAACAGAGCAAAAAATATATAGAACATACTCCCGTCGACTATCAAAGCCTGTCGGGGATGATAGAGTTCAAGAGGGGGGCGGTGTTCAAGGAGAATCAAGCAAAAAGAGGAAAAGAAGAAGACAATGAAAGAAGCTTCATTAGAAATATCATATCTGAAGACATATCTCTGCAAGAAGCCCCGCAGGGGTGCAACACCCATCTCTGCACAGAGCCCCGCAGGGGCACATATCAAGGAAAAAGCACGTAGGTGGAAGGAGGGACCACGGCCAGGAAAGTATCCATGAAGAAGTGCAAGAAGATATCCAGCGGTTCCGAAACCACAAGAGGGTGCTTCAACCTCTTGATCTTTGGAAGGTCTAGATCGAAGACTGAAGCATCACATCCTCATACCTTCCACTGGTGGCGTGCGTGGCAACCCGACTTATAAGGCAAGACAAATGCATCAGGCCCAGAGAATGTAAAACAAGAAAGAAGAGGCCATCAAAACCGAACACCTGTTTAACCAATAGGCAGAACTGACCAAGGGTTGCGGGTGATGAAAAGAAAAGAACAGGCAGTACAAATGCATCAGGCCCAAAGAATGTAAAAGAAGAATCAAGGACAGGGCCCCTAAAACGTAATGCCAGTCTAACCAGTAGGCCGAACTGACCAAAAGATGCATGCGGACAACAAACTGAAGACAAGAAGTAAAGCCTGTCAAGGGACGACAGAGACGAAGAGGGGGAGAGTGTTGCAGAGCTAAAGAGAGCACAAGGCAGAGAAAAAGACGGGCCCCAAAATTTTTTCGATTTGGACACCCAATTTTTGTATTATAACCATTCTTGTAATATATTTTCCGATGTAAATGCACTAGAGGAGTCCTCTAGATGCATCCCCACAGAAGATTAGAAGCTTACCCATGTAAATTAGTAGGAAATTAGCCTTTTAGTGAATAAAGTGCTGGTCTCTTGTGTGAAAGGACCATTTTTAGGGCACAAGCATATAAGTCAATTTGTGACTCTTTGTAAAGACTTTTTGCCATTGTGAGAATCAAGAGCACAAAAATTCGAATTTGTGTCTTCTCCTCTCTCTATCTTCTTCTTTGTGAGCTTGTATGCTTGTGTATTGCTTGGAAAGAGTGTAGGGAAGTGTTGTCTATCCATGAAAGTGTTTGTTTACTGTTGTTAGGGTGTGTGCGAAGTGTAGGAAGTGCTGAAGTGTAGGAAGGTCTTTCCCACAACTCAGTATTTTGCTCATAACTTGAAGTAGAAGCATCAGAATTGAGTGAAAATATTGCCATTGGATGTGTCTTCTTGAGAGCTTCGAAATGCATATGCTATTCGCTATATTTGGAGTTCGGAGCTGAGAGAAAAGCTCAATTTACTGTTGGCTACTGTTCCAAGTATCGTGACACCATGACTGACAGTTGAAGCTTGTTTGGATTAGTCTTTGCCTTGTTTGCACTCTTTGAGTAACTCATTTGCATTGATCATCATTTGAATGCATGTCTTCATACACTCGGCTAGGTTTGTATACTCATCGGATTGATAATTAAAGTGTGAATCCCCACTATATGCACTTGAGGGGGATTGAGGTATAGTCTCTTTCTCCACAAGTCCCTAAGTTGGTTCTTAGGTACACAATACCTGAGTTTAAGTATACAAACTATACCTCCCACCTGATGCGCATGTTACACAGTATACAAGTGACCATGTAAGATCATGAATCAAGTAATCCACATCAAGTGACAACAATGTCAAAAGCTATCTTGTGGTAGAGCTTTAGTCAAATCATCTGCAACATTATCTCGAGTGTGAACCTTCTTAAGAATAATGCGCTCAGTGGCTAAGCAATCTCTAATGAAGTGATACCTCACCTCAATGTGTATCTTATTTGCATGATAGACCAGATTATTAGCCAAAGTAATGGCACTCTGACTATCATTGAGCAAACAAGGTACATGCCGAGGTAAAACCATATCACAAGCAAGACGAGAAAGCCACAATGCTTCTTTACATGCCTCACTTGCTGCAACATACTCTACTTCTATGGTGGAAATAGCTTTACATTCTTAAAGATGAGATCTCGAAGATGTAGCACCCTAGCAAAATGAAAAATGTACCATGATGTAGACTTATGATTGTCTACACAACCAGCATAGTCAAAATCTGTGTAACCAATAATGGATGCTTTCCCTCTACCTAAGCATAGACACTTGTCCTTAGTGCCACTTGTTGGAACAAGTCCATGGCAAGTCAAAGTTATGGCTTGAGTCATCAAAAGGCCTAGAGACTTGAAGGAAATGTCTAGTCTTTGTAAAGTTCACTTGTGAACTACCTCTTGTAATTTTTGAAGTCTTTGCTTGATGTAAAAGTAAAAGGAATCTAAAGTGGTTGAGTCCACTTGATGAAAAAAAGAAAGAGAAGCCACGAATTTGTGATTGAAGTTAGTTGGAGAATCAAATCAATTACAAAAATATTGGAGAGTGATTTTAGGTGAGATTCAAATTCAAATTTGGGCTCCAAATATCACTATAAATACATGACCTTCTAGTCGCCTTTTTTAGATCTCCATGAGCTGAGCTTTATGGCATATCAAAGTGTGGGTTCAAGTCACACCTATGTATCAGTAGGTCCACTATACTTTACAATCAATATACATTCATTTTCATTATCAATTGTGTCCATATTTTCATGCTTTTGCAAGTGTATTGTTCATTACCATATCTCTCAGTTTTCTTAGTCAGATTGCAGAGATGTTTTCTCTAAGCTGGGTGAATCATTTTCAATGATTTACATTGGTAGAGTTTTCTCCTTAGGTCTACTACATGCTCATAAAATCTCATTGCAATTGGGTTTTTCAATCTTGAGATATGTTCATTTGAAGTTGATTATATCTCTTCATTCTCTACTCCTCTGTCAGCACTCCATCAGAACAATCATTTTCTCAAAGCTGCTTCTCAGTGTGTACTTCATCATTTTCCATGCTTTAAAGCTTGATAAAATCAACGTACTGTCTAGTATATGATTACAAAATTTCATAAGCATTGCAACTTGGAATCTCGAGATATTAACATTTCTCTGCTCACAGGTATGAGTACTGCTACAAGCCGAGAAAATCGGGGTGATGCTACAACTTGCTAAACACTTTTTTCTCTTTATTTAGTCCATCATTTTTTATGAAATAACTCTTGATTGTTAGTCTACTAAGTTAATAAGAGTTACCCAAAAGAAATCAAGTCAATTGCTGTTATGGCGAGAGAATTGTTCAAAACACTTGACAGGTGTATGAACATAAATAACAAGTTTTTTGTTCTTGAATCTATTCCAACTTATCTGTTTTGATTCATCTTTTTGAGAGTGATCTTCCAAGGTACATAGGGTGTCTAATAAATCCTTTGGCAAGCTAAAAGGGCCTACTACATATCCTTGGAGTTTATTTGGCTAGTGTAGTGCAAAGTTTTTGTAGCACCACTTCATCTTCTCCAAGTTCAAATCCATCTCTTCACAGTGGTATTAGAGAAAGGTTGGGCAACATGGCAAATGGATTTCTTTCATCAATTGACAAATTGGATAGAGGTAACTACTCAGCCTAGTCATCAAGGATGGAAGCTTATCTTCAAGGTAGGAATGTATATGGTTATATAGCTAGAGATGAAGTTATGCCAAGTTTGAGGAACAAAGGTCAACCAACACAAGAAGAGCAAGAAAGATTGAGCACATGGTGCTCCAAGGATGCACTTGCAAGCTCTTATCTCCTCAACTCTATCTCAGATTTTTTTTTGCCTCACATTAGAAGTTGTAAAACATCTCGAGAAGTGTGGAATGCACTTGAAGCCTTCTTCTCTTCAAGTACAAAGGCCAGGAAGCATCAACTATGGCTGGACTTTACAACTCTCAAGAAATCTCCCAAAAAAAATGTGACTGATTTTGTTACAAAAATCAAGGACATAGCAGATAAGTTGGGAAGCATTGGTGAGGTAATATATGAAGAACAAATTGTAAGGCAAGTCATCAATGTCTTGAAGGCAGATGACAAGTGTGAAGCATTCACCTGAGCTATGGGTCTATACGTGGATATACATGTACCAGATTTCCATCACTCATAGGAAAACTACTTACTCAAGAGGCAAAGCTTATCAAGAATGGAGAAAGCTCCAAAGATAATCAATCTTCTACCTTGTATACTAATAAAGGAAAGTCCAAAGAAAACAAAGGAAGAGGAAAGAAAGTGGATTATGAAGCAAGTACACATCAAGCTAACTATGCAGGTAGAGGAAGCCATGGTAGAGGTAGAGGCAGAGGAGGAAGGCAAGGCAAGGGGAGATCCCAAGACTCTAATTCATGCTCTATTTGTGGATTAACTAATCATACAAGTGAAAATTGCTTTAGGAATTCCAGGAATCAAAGAGGCAGAGACTACAATAGAGGAAGTTATGGCTACTCAAGAGGAAGCTTCAACAATTACCATGGCAACCACAACAATTACAAACATTCAAATTATCAAGAAGCCAATAGGGGAAGAAGAGACTTCAATAACTACACTGAAGACTCAAATCAAGAGGACTCATTGCTAATCATGAATATGGCCATGCCATAAGGTAAATATGATGAGCATTTTTTCTACATAGATTCATGTTTCTCCAATCATGTGGTAGGAAATGTGGCGCTCCTATCAGATTTAGAAGATCCAAGGAACAAGCATGAAGTGCAGATAGGTGATGATACAAGGCATTTGGTGGTGAAGATAGGAAATGTGAAAGCACCTTATGGAAATATCAACCTACTTAGCAAGGTACTCTATGTCCCTACCATCACAAAGAATTTGATAAGTGTAGGACAGATTGTGGAGAAAGGCCTACATGTTAGGTTCATAAAAGCAGGAGCATTTGTTGAAAATCCAAGTCAAGGATTTAGGGGAATTGCAAAGGGTGAAAAGACAGGTAAATTGTTCACATTTGAATTAAAAGACACTAGAAACATTGCTCTCTTTAAGTATGGTAGTTAGACACTCACAAAATTGGAAGTATGTCACAAAAGGTTAGCACATATTGGTGAAATATCATTAAAGTAAATTTGCAGGGACCAAAGTGTACTTGGACTCCCTAACTTGTCAAAATAACATATGATTTATAAGTGTAGTGTATGTCAATTTGGAAAGTCTCACAGGTTACCCTTCATGAAGAAAGGATATATGCATGGAGATCTCTTGGATTTGGTTCATACAGATGTATGGGGACCTAGCAAGGATGCTTCAATATCTGGATCAAGGTATTATGTCTCCTTCATTGATGATTGCAGTAGATGGACTATATTATATTTTATGAAACACAAAGATGGAGTCTTGCATTTCTTAATGGATGGATAATAGAAGAGGTATATATGGCACAACCACCTGTTTTGAGAATCACATATATCCTGATTATGTGTGTAAACTTAATAAAGCTTTATATGGACTCAAACAAGCCCCAAGGGCTTGGAGTCACATGCTTATCTCATTCTTGCAGGACAAAGGATTTCAACCTAGTAAGGCATATCCATTACTATTCATAAAAAGGAGTAATTGTGAAGTCATCTATTTATGTGTGTATGTGGATGATATTATACTAACAGGAAATGATGCAAATGGAATCAAGAAATTTAGAGAGCATATGAAATAAGAGTTTAAGATAAGTGACTTAGGGTCACTCACATACTTCCCAGGATTGGAAGTGGTTTACAAGGATCATGGTCTATATCTTACTCAAAGGAAGTACATTAAAGACTTGTTGACAAAGTTCAAAATGCAAGATTGCAAGATTGTAGGTACTCCAATGGAGGTTAATCATAAATTAAGCTCACATGAAGGTGAACTCATAGAAGATGTGACAGGTCATCAAAGTCTTGTGGGTAGCTTGAATTATGCCACATTGACAAGGGTGGATATATGTTATAATGTGAGTGTGTTAAGTCAATTTATGCACAAATCCAAGAAACCTCACATGGAGGATGCCAAGAGGATACTCAGATATCTCAAAGGGACCATGGATAAATGGTTATACTACCCTTATGTATTTGATTTAAGTTTGAAATTGTTCTCTGATGCTGATTGGGATGGCTCCAAGGAAGATAGAAGGAGCACCTCATTTTATCTTACCTTTGTAGGCTCAAAATTTGTCTCATGATCATCCAAGAAACAACCCACAGTTGCTCTCTCTTCTACTGAAGCTAAATACAGAGGTCTTGCCATAGCTACTCAAGAAGCAATGTGGATTAAGACACTATTCACAGATCTTGGATTAGAGATTGGAACCCCAACTATTTTTGGTGACAACATGAGCTCCATTCACTTGGCTGCCAATCCAATTTTTCATGCAAGGAATAAACATATTGAAGTACATTATCACTATGTAAGAGAGAGGATTGTGAGCAAGGAAATTTAGTTAACTTATGTGTCCACTCATCAACAATGTGTAGATATTCTAACCAAAGCATTGGATGGTACAAAGCTTTGCAAATTCAAGGCTATGATTGGTTTGCAGGTAATCTTGGAAGATTGAAGACCTCAAGCTCACTTGAATTGAGGGGGAGTTGTTGGAACAAGTCAATGGCAATTCAAAGTGATGGCTTGAGTCATCAAAAGACCTAGAGACTTGAAGGAAATGTCTAGGCTTTGTAAAGTTCACTTGTAAACTACCTCTTGTAATTTTTGAAGTCTGTACTTGATGTAAAAGTAAAAGGAATCTAAAGTGGTTGAGTCCACTTGAAGAAAAAAGGAAAGAGAAGCCACAAATTTATGATTGAAGGTAGTTGGAGAAACAAATCAATTACAAAAAGATTGGAGAGTGATTTTAGGTGAGATTCAAATTCAAATTTGGGCTCCAAATATCACTATAAATACATGACCTTCTAGTCGCATTTTTTAGATCTCCATGATCTAAGCTTTATGCCATATCAAAACGTGGATTCAAGGCACACATATGTATCATCAAATCTGTTATACTTTACAATCAATATACATTCTTTTCATGATCAATTGTGTCCATATTTTCATGCTTTTGCAAGTGTACTATTCACTGCCATATCTCTCATTTTTCTCAATCAGATTGCAGAGATGATTTCTCTGAGCTTGGTGCATCATTTTCAATGATTAAAGTTGATAAAGTTTTCTCCTTAAGTCTACTACATGATCATAAAATTTCATTGCAATTGGGTTTTTAATCTTGAGATGTTCATTTGAAGTCGGCTATATCTTTGTATTCTCTACTCCTCTATCAGCACTCCATCAGAACAATCATTTTCTCAAAGTTGGTTTTCAGTGTGTAATTCATCATTTGCCATCATTCAAAGCTTGATAGAATCGTCATACTGTCTAGTATTTGCCTACAAAATTTCATAAGCATTGCTTCTTGGAATCTTGAGATATTGACATTTCTCTACTCACGAGTCTGAGTACTACTACAAGCTGAGAAAAGGGGTGATGCTACAACTTGCTAAAAACTTTTCTCTTTATGTAGTCCATAATAATTTATGAAATATCTCTTGATTGTTAGCTTACTAAGTTAATAAGAGTTCTGCAAAAAGGAATCAAGTCAATTGCTGCTATGGCCAGAGAATTGTTCAAAACACTGGATAGGTGTATGAACATAAATAGCAAGTTTTTTGTTCTTGAATCTACTCCAACTTATCTGTTTTGATTCATCTTTTTGAGAGTGATCTTCCATGGTACATTTTGGCATACAAGTCAGATGAAGAGCATACTAGCACAACAGAGCAGTCATGCACAATACGGCAACAAGGCCCAATCATTTTTTCCATGGACCATTTGCAACTCAAGTGATTTTAATCACTACACAAACATTGTAAATTCCATTTTTGGTAGAATAGACTCCATTTTGTGCAAGCCGAGGAGTCCTCGAGCTTGAGGAGTATTAGAACTAGCTACATATCAATTTTCATAATTTTTAGACTCCGTTTGAGCCCTCAAATAGGCTCTAGAACCTAATTTTTAACTAGGCCGGACACTAGGTCTGGACAAGACCAAAGCTAGTTAGAAAACTATAAAAAGAGCTAGAGAGCTCATTTTTGGGTTAGATTGTTTGTGAATTGAGCTTATATAAGAGACTTTTTGACTAATGCAAAGAACTCCATTGTTCCTCTCCTTGTTCTTGCCTTGTGTGCACGTGTGTGTGTATGTGTGTGCATGCTTGTGTGCTTCTCACTCACACACTTGTGCCTTCACTTGCTCATAGTCTTCATACTAGTCCTCATGTCTCCACGGATTCACAATTATGAGGTGAATCTTCTCACGTTGGTACTCACCATTGTGCTAGAGTGACACCAAATTTGGCGTCGTTGCCGGGGAGAGAGCTTCGAGGACGAGCGTGTGATGGTAAGACGTCGAGTTGAGACATTGGAGTTATAGGTAATATCCTTTCTTTTCTTTATTTTTCTTCATTTTTTTTTCTTATTTTTGCATCACCATCATCACCATCATCATCCCCACCATCTCCCATCTCCATCTCCATCTCCACAAAAATTTCAGTTTTTTGGTCATATTCCACTCCCCACCTCATTTCCCTCATTCCATTGTGAGAGAGAGCGAGAGAGAGCTTGCATGCGATCTGTTTTTGTGTGTTTTTTGAGTTTTTGTTGCAGGAACTAGCTATACCACCATCTCCAGCAGCTTACGCAGGTACGACAGACTCTGCACAGGT
The DNA here is from genome assembly GCA_020310875.1 of Ceratopteris richardii. Classification (NCBI taxonomy): domain Eukaryota; kingdom Viridiplantae; phylum Streptophyta; class Polypodiopsida; order Polypodiales; family Pteridaceae; genus Ceratopteris; species Ceratopteris richardii. The sequence goes on from CM035406.1 coordinate 215,545,431, forward strand.
CCCGGGACGACGACTTCTGTCTGTCGCGACAGACAGAAAAACTTGATATTTTGTGAATGCGTGTTTGGCACGGTAACCTACACCATTAGAGCACTCCAAATCACTAGAAGTTTCTCAAAAATTTGCGTTTTTTCAGTCTATCGCGACAGACACTGTCTATCGCAACAGACACCGTCTATCGCGACAGACACCGTCTATCACGACAGATAGAGACCCACGATAGAGACCGTCTATCGCGACAGACACCCGTCTATCGCGACAGACCAAATTCCACGACAGACTCAGACTATCGCGATAGAAACCGTCTATCGCGACAGACCCATCTATCGCGATAGACACTGTCTATCGCGACAGACACCGTCTATCGCGACAGACCAAAACCACGACAGACGATAGACCCCGTCTATCACGACAGACAGAGACCCATGACAGACACCGTCTATCACGACAGACCAAAACCACGACAGACGATAGACATCGTCTATCGCGACAAACCCATCCATCGTGACAGACACCGTCTATCGCGACAGACACCGTCTATCGCGACAGACACCGTCTATCGCGACAGACACCATCTATCGCGACAAACACCGTCTATCGCGATAGACCCATCTATCGCGACAGACACCGTCTATCGCGACAGACACCGTCTATCGTGACAGACCCATCTATCACGACAGACACCGTCTATCGCGACAGACCCATCTATCGCGACAGACAGCCCCCCACGATAGCTTGTGTCTATTGCGACAGACACCGTCTATCGCGATAGACAGACATTTTCGGCAAAAAAATAAGGGGTAAATTTCTTGGAAATTTAGGCTAAATCTTGGGCATATTTGCATACTCAAATACTCATATACTTACAAGGCCTTAGAAAAATGCATTAAAACCCCTGAAAGGTTCTGTTTGTCTGTTTAACCCCCTAAACCCTGAACGGTCATAACTTTTTCATACGAAATCCATTTTTTGAGCTCTAGGGCTTGTCGGAAAGCTCGTGGCATATACTACACGCCCTCAACTGCTTTTTATAAGAATAATGCATTGATTTTCAGATATGATATTTTGAAGTTGACACACTGAGGGGTAGGTACACCAAGGGAGCTCTAGAGGAAATTTTTTAGCAATACAAAAGGGGGAACAAGGGTCATTAAAAAGTGTCTGAAATAAATTGTCTGTCAATTGAAGGATCAAATTGAAGCTAACCTTGAGATTCTTACAGGATCATCGAGAACTTTTGGAGAAAGCAAAGTAAGTGCCAAAGCGAACAAACTTGGGAACGTGCCTCTTGGGTAGACAAGCATCACCAGGAGGAGCGACTTGAGGTTGGAACATCTCTTAACCCCCTCAATCCATTCTTAGCATAGGCTAAGTGCGAGTAGTTGTCCTGATTGACTAGGGGTACGATAGGAACACTCAAGTTTGAAGAGCCTTTAATTTCTCAAGTGCAAGGATAGGCTAAATTGAAGTCAAGGGATAACTTAAAGGAAAAGAACTTAAACTAAGAGGACGCAGAACATCAAGTATGACACACTAAAGTGCTCTTGACGACGCTTAATTAAAAACAAGAAAACACATCCAAAGGAACTCAAAAGGAACAAGTGATTGGTACCAAAGGATCAGCAACGTACAAAGGGCATATGAACTTGAGATCGGGAAGACACCTTGGCAAAGACCGTCAAAGTGTTAGATCATCTGAGGCTAGCGTCAACCGTACAACGAGATCTTGGGCCCAACAATTGAGTGAGTACCCCTACGCTCTAGACTCAGAAACTAGTGACTCTGACATGTCATATAGCATGGAAAGACCTGTGGATAGCTCAGGAATGGCATACCTAGAAAGACCTGAAGATCCCTACAAGACTCAATTGGAATACATCCAGACCAACCGCCTAGGTGCACGCATCTATGAGGATGGCCTGCGAAGATCTGTTGTCCTAATTAAAAATCCGAACCAGCCCATTGGACTAGAACACCCTGTAGTCAAGTTTGAAAATGGTTCATACATAGATAAAGAGGGAACAATGTATGTGGTCACCAGCCAACCTGAAAGGACAGATGAGTTTGGCAACATAATCTCTAAACCTGAATTAGGTGACATAGAGCAAGGGAACTTAGGAAAGGAACCAAAAACCCCTCGAGGCAAATCAGTCCTAACAAGAATAATCACTCCAGAGTTAGTTCCCCAGGATAATAGGAGCATAGAATTGCTCTGGAACCAAGAGACGGATGAGGCTTTTTGGAGGTACAAGCTTGAAAAGCCTAATGAAGTGGGAGCTCTTGCCATCTATGAATTCAAAGATCTTGATAGCCCAGGCAAGGTGACCTACTTAGATGGTGCTTCTGAGAGAATCTTTGTGGTCTCTGAGCAGGGAAGACACGCATACACTTGGAAGGGAGAATTTGTTTTTCCCCAACCTCGATCCAATGTGTCTTATGGTCACCAAGGAGCTGGAACATCTCAAGCTCATGGGACTCAAAGAGAAAGGAGTAGAGAGAGACCTGAGGTAAGCTTTGCCAACTCTTGGGGAAGAGAAAGAACGAGAACGGAAACAAATAGAGTGGAACCTGAGGGACATAGAGCCCGAGGGAACTGAAGAAATGCCGATGATTTCCCTTTGCCAAGACCAAGAGAGCACACGAGGACCTTGAGACCGACCCAGCTAGTTAAGTCCATGAAAAACTACTTTGATGGCATTGGAGACCCCTACGATCATGTAGCTGAGTTTAGGCAAGTCTTGAGAGCTGAACAAGTTGAAGATCTGTTCACGCAGTACAATGCCTTTGGTCTAACCCTTAGGAACACCGCCCTGACATGGTTTCAGCCACTAAACGAGAGGCAGTTTAGGAGTATAGATCAACTTCTAGAGGCATTCATTATCGAATTCTCTAAAAGTGGCATAAGACATAACACATCATCCCTGATATACAGCTTCAAACAAACATCTCAAGAGACAGTGAGGCTCGCAGGCAGAAGATTTAGGCAATATCTAGAGAGATGCCCGGCCCCAGAGTTACCCACTCCAGCCAAGCAAGTGGCCTTATTTTTAGATAGATTGTTAAGCACCAAACTGAGATCATATGTGTACTTGAAGGACCCTAGATCCATAGAGGAATGTGTACGCATGTGCATAGATATTGAGGATAATCTAGGGGAGGAATTAGAGCTCTCAAAAATCTATAAAGATTCAGATAGTTCTAGTAGCCTCATTTCCTCACAATCCACGTCAATTGAGGATCTAGCAGAAAAGGTAGCTCTAAAATTAGGTGTCTCTAGCAAGCAGATTCCTAGATTTGCCCCCGAAAAACGATGCTATACCTGCGGAGGAGACCATATGGCTAATGTGTGCCCCATCATGGCTCAACCCCAAGTGAACCCTAACAACCAGTACTGCACCATAGAAAGGAGGTACACCAATCACACAGCACAAGATTGTCCATATAACAAACAAGCTGTTAGACAAAATTATTCTCAGCCATATCCACAACAAGGAAAGTACCCTAATCAGTACCCACAACAACAGTATGCTAGGCCCCAGCAAATCTATCAACCACCCTATCAAGGGCAACAAAGACCGCAACCAGTCCTAGCGCAGCAACCTCCTGCCCCCACCAATGTGATTCAAGTAAAGTATGCAGCGGCAGAAGAAAATCTAAATAGAGCTTTAGTGCCAGTGACATCCTCGCTTTCAGAAGGTGATCCAAGTGATCAAATTTTTGACTCCACCCATGTTGAGAGCCCCCAGGCCTACTACATGCAATCACCGGAGCATAGTGAGTCATATTATTACGAAGAGCCGAATGAATCTAGTGGGGAGCCAGAATACGCAAATGTCATGTATGCCAACCCCAACTCGAGATCCCAACCTAGGCCGATGAGACCTCCATTTCCTAGAGGGCCATGCTATCGTTGTCAGGGAGATCATCTCATTCGTGATTTCCCTCTACCCGCACCGACACAAACCCAATCTGTGACAATTCAAGGCTTTTGTCCCGATTGTGGAAAGGAGCATTTGTTACGAGAGTGTCCCAAGAACCCCGCCAATATGCCAAAAATTGCTCCTATCAATGTTATTGGCTTAGTGGTAGACTCCACAGGAAGTGTGACTTCCACAGCCCCAGTACAAGTCATCACGAGAGCCCAGGCACTTAAGCAAAACCAAGTCTTAGGCCAGGAAAAGAATGCGGAGGTTAGCGAGACTGAGAGCCAGAATAAGAAGAGGACAAGATCTTGGAGAGATAGTCGTGAACGCATGAAGAGGCAATGGGCAAGAAAGATGAGCGAACTTGAGGAAAGCCTACGAGAAACCAAAGCCAAAATTATAGAAATCACATCTCAAACGCACTCTCACACATCCCCGCCAATACCATCCCCTTCACCCTCCATTCCTCCACCCACCAATCCACCACACATAACCCACCCACCACCCCGAGTAGGATCAGTCTTAGCCGATCCCACTCCTGAAGATCTAGACATGATGCTTAAAGCATATCAGGCCAAAATCCAAGAAGGGGCCAATGTTACAGATCATGAGAAATACCCTAGAGCTGACCTAGAGCTTGAACGAACTAAGTTGTGTGCCAAGATGGTGGAGTTGGCTCAAGCCATGTTTGAGACCAGTCGCCTTTTCACTTGCTCTAGCTCCACTAGAACACCATTGCATTTTGATGGTCTGTTAGACAGATTGGAGATGTTAATTGCAAAGTCTAGAAAAGGAGCCAACTCCCAGGCTAAGGAGAAGGCAAGTGATAGAATAAGCATTCCTTCCCAGGATGCCTATGTGCCTAACTCTACGGAGCCAGACACATCATCTTCTATGAATCGGTTCACACCCGAATTCCTACGAGAGATTCAAGAAGACAAATGGGCTAAAGAAAGTGAAGTTCCTCCTCCCATTGAACTTGTGGATGACACACACGATCAATTCCCACAGACCTTCCTTCCATTTATGGAGAGCAGGAGAGTGCCCAATCTCAAGAAAGATTAGACTTCGAGTCTAATTCTTTACAGGAACTACCCCATTTCACAGGCTCATGGGAAGCAAAGTCCACTTGTATGAGAGCACCTACAGTCATGGTAAGAAACGAAGATTTAGTCATACCTAGGAACACGGAGGTAGTGAAGAACACCAAAGTGCAGTGCAATCTCACTTTGGAAGAGCTGCTCAAGCTTAGACCAGAAGTGTGGAAACATGTAGCCAATCAAGTGCCCAAAGTAGCAAAACCACATTCCCAGGTAGGATCTCAAAGAACAGTGCCAGAAATACCCTTGGACAAGATAGGAGACATGAGCGAGGGAGAAGAAGGAAACACCTATCTCCCCATCACTCATCAGGGCTACACAACCAAGGCCATTTTCGACTCAGGTGCAGGAGTTGCAATTGTTACCACTTCCTTATGGAAACGATGGGGCAAGCGAGCTCTCAGGCCAACGAGAATGAAATTGCAGATGGCTGACGGGCACATAGAAAGACCCTTAGGACTAGTAGAGGGGATAACTCTCACTACTTGTGGTGTAGAGTTTGAGCACACATTTGCTATCTGTGACTTTAGCAAAAATCAAGCCTATGAGATGATTTTGGGAAGACCATTTATGCCGCAGTTGCAAGTGGTACAGGATTGGGGAACCAATTCCTTGTATTTGCAGCACTTAGGTGTTACAACCAAAGTCAATCTCAAGGATTACTCTCATAGAGATGTCCCTCCTATCCAATGGAACCCCGTCCATAGAGCCAAAGATGATACGGAATCGGTGCATTCCCTAGGATCAGGATCCTCATGGGTGCATGAAGACACTCACTTATGGATGTGTAAGGTAGCAGTAGAAGAAGAGAAGAGAGAAAAAGCCAGGGAGGTAGGTGCAAAAGAAACCCATAGATCAATCCAAGACCCAGCCTATGCACCTGTAGTTTTTCCAGACGAAGAATTTGAACCTCACGGCTGGGCAGAAATTCTAGCAACAATGGATGTAGCCATCAATGAAGAACAATGGACACCTCACTATGATGAGGATGGCTATGACATTTCAGTCTTCTCTATAGAGCCGATCATGGGAGAGGCAGTTTTAGAAGAGTGTGAACCTAGCCCTGATGCATTTGAGGATGCGAGTGACTCCGATCTAGAGTCAATCATTATGGACCCCCCTTTTGCATCAGATGAAGAATACTTCTATGAAGTGGAATTTCAACCCCAGAAGCACGGAGAGCTTACAAAGGATGTAAGGCTAGCCACACATGTAACCCCTAAGGAAGAAGGAAAGAAAAGAAAGAAGAGAGAAGTCACACCAGAAGAGGAAGAATCTTTGTTTGAGGTCCCGGAAAATTTTAAGAAGTATGAGATAGATGACAGGAGAGTCATGATTAGAATGCCTAAACGAGAGGCGCAATCGGGAGAGGCCTATGATAACAAAGAAACCACCAAGAAAATAGTGGTAGCCATAGAAGAAGGAGAAGAGAGGTGCACTTACATAGGACATGACCTCACTGAGGAAGAAGAGCATGAGCTGATAGCCTTGCTAAGAGAATATAGAGATGTATTCGCTTGGAGTTACAAGGATTTGAAAGGAGTGGACCCGGACATATGCTCACATACGATTCCCATGACCACAGAGGCTAGACCCTCAAAACAAAAGCCATACACATACAATGGCAACTATGCTGCCAAGATCAAAGAAGAGATAGACCGCTTGGTTGAAGCGGGATTTATCTATGAAATTGAGCACACTGAATGGGTATCCCCCATTGTAGTGGTGCCCAAGAAGAATGGCAAATTACGAGTATGCATTAACTTGAAGAAGGTTAACGCAGCCACGATCAGGGATAATTACCCGCTTCCTATCACTAAGCATCTATTAGAAAGGGTGGCAGGCAAGGAAGTGTACAACGTCCTAGATGGGTTCTCTGGCTACAATCAAGTGGCCATTGCACCAGAAGATCAGCATAAAACGGCTTTTGCCACAGAGTGGGGCATATTTGCTTTTAGGGTAATGCCATTCGAGCTTACCAATGCTCCCGCAACCTTCCAGAGATTGATGTGCCATTTGTTTAAAGAGTTCCTGAGAAAGAATTTGGAAGTCTATGTTGATGATCTCTGTGCTCATTCCAACGTTAGACAAACACATATACCTGAACTCAGGCAAACCTTTGACAAATGTAGAGAATATCAAGTCTGCCTGAACCCATAAAAGTGTGTTTTCATGGTCAGGCAAGGCAAGATTTTAGGACACATAGTGTCAAAGAACGGCATCTCCACTGACGAAGAGAAGGTGAGGGCTATTGCAGAACTACCTAGGCCAAAGAATGTCAAGGAAGTGCAAGCTTTCATGGGGCATTGTGGTTATTACCGACGTTTCATTCACATGTATGCCATCATTGCAAAGCCTCTGTACGGACTTCTGACAAACTTTGAGTGGACTGAGGAATGTGAGAACTCTTTCAATGAGCTCAAACGGCGATTATGCTCAGCACCAATCTTGACTACACCAGATTGGAATAAGCCCTTCCATGTGCATGTGGATGCATCCAATTATGCCATTGGATGTGTGCTTGCACAACCTACTGGTGAAGGGCATATGGATCTTCCCATTGCCTATGCGAGTAGATAGTTGAATGCAGCTGAGCGAAACTATACCACTACCGAACGAGAGGATTGGGCATGGTGTATGCGGTTAAAAAGTTTAGACATTATTTGCTTGCAAATAAGTTTAAATTTTTTACTGATCATCAAGCTCTACTATACTTGGTAAACAAGCCATGCAACACAGGTAGATTGGTGAGATGGTTCCTCTTACTAATGGAATATGACTTTGAGGTAGTGGTGAGAAAAGGCAAGACTCATTTGAGAGCAGATCATCTCTCTAGGCTCACATCCGGAGAAGCCCCACAAGGAGTATCGGATGATCTTCCTGATGCTTACTTGTTTAAATTGGAAGTAATACCTCAGTGGGCTAAGCCATTAGTGCCAGTATTGACATACGGGCCTAACCACCCAGTAATAAACACTCAAGGTAGAGAGGTAGTAAAAGCCCAGAAGTACCATATCATGGTAGGAAGCAGGTACAAACAGACAGATCAAGGGATCTTGGCTTGTTGTGTAGAAGAGGACGAGTACACTAAATGGTTGCATTTAGCACATGTAGGTGCATTAGAGCAACACTACTCAAAGCAACGAACCTTACAGACACTAAGGAGACTCGGAGTGCATTGGCCGACTATGGAGGCTGATGTCCAAAAGTTGTGCAAGGAATGCCCTATCTGCTGCACTAAACCACCTGTGGAACATGCCACTCTTTATCAAGTGTCCATAGTGCCAGATTGGAGTGAACCACTAGTATTCTTCTTAAGGACGAAAACATTCCCTCCAGACATGACTCTGGCTAGGCAAAGGTGTTTAGAGCAAGAAGCCCAGGATTATTCACTCATTAGTGATAATCTATACAAGCATGGTAAAGATGGTTACCTGAGATTATGTGTCCATGAGAGTGAATATCTCAAAATCTTGGATACTGCTCACCAAGGTGTAGCAGGGGGACACTTTGGACCAGATCGGGTAATCAAGGCAATACTATTTGCGGGTTTTTGGTGGCCAACCCTTCACATGGATGCACATACCTATGTGAAACGGTGTGATGTTTGTCAGAGAACTCAGTACCCTATACGCAAAGATGAGATGCCACTGAAGCCTATGATGGGCGGATGTGCATTCTCTAAATGGGGAATAGACTTTGTTGGTCCTATTAATCCCCCAGCTAAGGGTTCACATGTTGAATATATCATTGTGGCCACAGACTATCTAACCAAGTGGGTAGAAGTGAAAGCTACTACAAAAAATGATGCTCAAACAACAGCAAAGTTCTTATTTGAAAATATATTCACGACGTACGGATTGCCAATAGAGTTGGTGAGTGATAGAGGCACACACTTCTTGAATGAAGTCATAGAAAACCTTCTCCAAGAATTCTTGGTGACACATAAGAAATCGGCCCCCTATCATCCACAAGCTAATGGCCAGGCTGAGAGCACTAATAAGATCTTATGCAATGTGCTGACTAAACTAGTGAACAATAAACGCTCTGATTGGGACAAACAGCTACACCATGCTGTTTGGGCATACCGAGTTGCCTGTAAAACGGTACTCCAAGCCACCCCCTTTCAGATGGTATTTGGCCAAAATGCTGTGCTACCTCTGGACTTTTTGATACCTACATTGAAGGTAGCACAAGAGCATGACTGGACAGGCCATGAACTCTCCTCTCAATCTTTGATCTTAAACGTCTAGGCGAAACACGATTGAGAGCTGCAGCAGGAATCTATGCAGCGAAGAAGAGGCAAAAGGCATATTTTGATACACACATGAAGGATAAAGGCTTGAAAGCAGGCGACCTAGTCCTAGTCTACACATTGAAGCAGCATGCACGGAAATTAGAGAAAAGAGGTTATGGACCAATGATTATCAATAGAATCTCCACAAGTGGCGCAGTGCAACTAGCCACTCTAGAGGGTGATATTCTACCAAGTTACATAAGTGGATGCAGAGTCAAGTTATATCAAGAACCCCTCACTGAAGAGATGCTAAATCGACTCAACACTGCCAAGAAACGTAAAGAAGAAGAGAAACGAATTAGGGAAGAAGCACAGGCAGAAGCTTTAGAACGCATCCGACGAATGAAATTGAGGAGACAAGGCAGAGACCCGCCTATGCATGACACTCAAGAATCTGTAGGCTATCCTATGGCCATGTGCAAGGTTTCAGGTGGGCATTCCCATAGAATAATCGACCGACGGCCTTTTGTAACCCTAGGAGTAGGACAAGGAAAGGGTGCAAAGACTATAAGAGCTTTGATTGACTCAGGTGCATCCACTAGTGCTGTCAAGTTATCTTACTGTCAAGAATTGAAATTAACTGTCAATCCTATAGAAGCATATCTCATAGGATTGGGAGGTGTGGAAACCCCTTGCATGGGCGAGGTGGATCTTCCCATCTCCATTCAAAACGAAGTGATGACAGTCAAAGTACTAGTGTGTCAAGATGAGGACCTCACTGAGCCTCTTGTCTTGGTCAGGACTGGATCTATGATCATGCAGTCAACCTCAACCTAAGAAGTGGACTTCTTCCGGTATGGGTAGATCATAGTCGAATTACGCCTGGCATGCACGCATCAAATACCTCCCTGCATGTTACAAACAGACCTTCGAAGAAATGTTCAGATCAGGTTTCTGGGAGTATCACTCGGAGGTCTTCGCATCGAAGCCAACACACCTGCTCCATCTCTTTGCTTGTGAACAAGCAATGTACTCTGAGTACTACACCACACCGCAACCAGAGGTCCCTGACTGTTGGCACACAAAGCAACAGAGGAATCATGCACAATACGGCAACAAGGCCAGATCATTTTTCCCCATGGGTCATGTACAACTCAAGTGATTTTAATCACTACACAAACATTGTAAATCCCGTTTTTGGTAGAATAGACTCCATCTTGTGCAAGCCGAGGAGTCCTCGAGCTTGAGGAGTATTAGAAGTACCATCGTACCAAATTTCATAATTTTTAGACTTCGTTTGAGCCCTCAAATAAGCCCTGGAACCTAATTTTTAACTAGGCCGGACACTAGGTCTGGACAGGGCCAAAGCTAGTCAAAAACTATAAAAAGAGCTAGAGAGCTCATTTTTGGGGGTAGATTGTAATTGAAACGAACTTGTAAGAGCATTTTGAAAGTAATTGAAGAACTCCATTGATTCTCGCTCTTTGTCTTGCCGTGTGTGCGCGTGTGTGTGTATGTGTGTGCATGCTTGTGTGCTTCTCACTCACGCACTTGTGCCGCCACTTGCTCGAGGTCTTCATACCATCCTCACGTCTTCCCGGATTGACATTAAAGGAGGTGCTACTCATCATTGAGCTACACCAAATTTTGGCGCCGTTGCCGGGGAATCGAGCTTTGAGGACGAGCATGTGATGGTAAGACGTAGAGTTGACGCGTTGGAGTCGTAGGTATTTTCTTCACTCTCATCGGTTTTCTTTTACTTTCTTCACCATCTTCATCATCATCATCACCATCTCCCACGTCCATCTCCATCATCGCGAAAATTTCAGTTTTTTGACTATATCCCCATCTCCACCTCATTTCCCTCATTTCACTTGTGAGAGAGAGCGAGAGAGCGAATTGGCATACGCTGTTTTTTGCATGTTTCTTGAGCTATTTTGCAGGTTTTTTGCTGTACCATCATCCCCAGCAGTGTGCGCAGGTACGACAGGCTCTGCACAGGTCCCGGGACGACAACCTCTGTCTATCGCGACAGACAGAAAATCTTAACATTTTGTGAATGCATGATTAGCACTGTAACCTACACCCTGAGGGCACTCTAGATCACTAGAAGTTTTTCAAAAATTTGCGTTTTTTCAGTCTATCGCGACAGACACCGTCTATCACGACAGACACTGTCTATCGCGACAGACAGAATTTCACGACAGATAGCGTCTATCGCGACAGACACCGTCTATCGCGACAGACAGAATTTCACGACAGATAGCGTCTATCGCGACAGACACCGTCTATCGCGACAGACAGAATTTCGCGACAGACAGAATTTCACGACAGATAGCGTCTATCGCGACAGACACCGTCTATCGCGACAGACAGAATTTCACGACAGACAGAATTCCACGACAGATAGCGTCTATCGCGACAGACACCGTCTATCGCGACAGACAGAATTTCACGACAGACACCGTCTATCGCGACAGACAGAAATCCGCGACAGATACCGTCTATCGCGACAGACACCGTCTATCGCGACAGACAGAATTTCACGACAGATACCGTCTATCGCGACAGACAGAAATCCGCGACAGATACCGTCTATCGCGACAGACACCGTCTATCGCGACAGACAGCCCCCACGATAGATTGTGTCTATCGCGACAGACACCGTCTATCGCGATAGACAGGCATTTTCGGCAAAAAATTAAGGAGTGAATTTTTGGAAATTTAGGCTAAATTTTGGGCATATTTGCACTTTCATGTACTCATATACTTACGAAGGCCTTAGAAAATGCATTAAAACCCCCGAAAGGTTCTGTCTGTCTAGTAACCCCCTAAACCCTGAACGGTCATAACTTTTGCATACGAAATCCATTTTCTGAGCTCTAGGGCTTGTCGGAAAGCTCGTGACGTATACTATACACCCTCAACTGTTTTTTATAGGAATAACGCGTTGAAATTCAGATAGGATAAGTGGAAGTGACACACAGAAGGGTAGAAACACCAAGGGAGCTCTAGAGGAAATTTCTAGCAATACAAAAGGGGGAACAAGGGTCATTAAAAAAGTGTCTGAAATAAATTGTCTGTCAATTGAAAGGTCTACTTGGAGCTAATCTTGGGATTTATGCAGGCCTATTGAGAAGCAATTGAGAGTATCCAAGCAAGGGTGTTGCGCACGCTTGAGAATCAACTTCTCGAGCACTAAAGAGCAAGGTTCGGCAAGAAAGGTCGGAATATTCTCAACTCCTCTTCGTCAATTCCTAGCTTAGGCTAAGAACGATTAGAAGTAGGAGTAAGTCAGGGCGACGATAGGCCACTATCAAGTTGAAGACTACCTAAAAACTCAAGTTCAAGCTAAAAACTTAATCTCTGTACTGTCCACAACATAAAGGAAAGAACCTAACGTGGAACGATCAACTTGAAAGTACGAAGAACATTCAAGTATTCCTGACGACGTAATAGCAGACAAGACTTTAAACACGAGGAATAACTAAAAAGAATCAAGTGACTGGTACCAATTGATCGGCAACGAGGTTGTACTCTGGGCAAAGAATTGGGCTACTTAGATAGGCATATGAACCTTAGATCAGGACGACACCTAGTAAGAGAGAGACAAAGCCTTAGGTCTTCAGAGGCTAGTGTCAATCACATTGCAAGGTCTTGGGCTCAACAGTTGAGTCACCACTCTCATTACCCTAGCTCTGATACCAGTGAATCAGGGATGTCTCAAGGTATGGACAGACCTACGGGAAGTTCAGGTGTGCCTTATTTGTACAGGGTAGAAGGCCCTTACAAAACACAGCTGGAATATCTTAGGACCAACCGATTAGGTGCTAGCATCTATGAGGACGGCCTAGGAAGATCCGTGGTCCATATTAAAAACCCTGACCAATCCATAGGACTAGAGCACCCAGCTGTCAAGTTTGAAAACGGTGCATACCTGGACAAGGAAGGAACCATATACGTAGTCACCAGTCATCCAGATAGGACAGATGAATTTGGAAATGTAATCTCAGAAGCGGACTTAGGTGACGTGGAACAAGGAAACATGGGAGTGGAACCTAGAACCCCTCGAGGTAAATCAGTTCTCACTAGGATTATCACGCCTGAGTGGGTCCCCCAAGATAACAAGAGCATAGAGTTGCTCCTCAATCGAGAAACTGATGAAGCCTTTTGGAGGTATAAATCCAATCAGCCAATTGATATAGGAAATATCATGATCTACGAGTTTAAGGATCCTGATAGCCCAGGCAGGGTGACCTACTTAGATCACGCTTCAGAACGGATCTTTGCGGTTACGGAAAATGATAGGCATGCTTACACTTGGAAGGGTGAATTCATTTTCCCTCAACCAAGATCGAATGTATCCTATGGTCACCCTGGGGCTGGAACTTCCCAAGCTCATGGTACGCAAAGAGACAGAAGTAGAGATAGACCAGAAGTAAGTTTTGCCAACCCAGGGGGCAGAGAAAGAACGAGAACGGAGACGAATAGGGTAGAACCCGAGATACTTAGAGCCCACAGGAACCAAAGAAATGTAGATGGATTCCCTCTGCCGAGGCCTAGAGAGCACACAAGAACTTTGAGACCCACCCAGCTAGTGAAGTCCATGAAGAATTACTTTGACGGCACAGGAGATCCCTATGATCATGTGGCGGAGTTCAAGCAAGTCTTGAGAGCTGAACAAGTGGAGGATTTATTCACACAGTACAATGCCTTCGGTCTAACCCTTAGGAACACCGCACTTACATGGTTTCAGCCATTGGATGAGCGCTAGTTCAGGAGCATAGACCAACTCCTAGAAGCATTTATTATTGAGTTCTCCAAGAGTGGCATAAGACACAACACCTCCTCACTGATTCACAGCTTCAAGCAGACCCCCCAAGAGACTGTCAGATTGGCCGGATGAAGATTTAGACAATATCTGGAAAGGTGCCCTATTTCGGAGCTACCCACATCTGCTAAACAAGTAGCCTTATTCCTTGACGGATTACTGAGTACGAAATTGAGATCCTATGTGTATCTGAAAGACCCTAGGACTATAGAAGAGTGTGTACGGATGTGCATTGACATTGAAGATAACCTAGGGGAAGAACTAGAGCTTTCCAAAATCTACAAAGATTCAGATAGTGCATCTAGTCAATCTTCCACGCAATCCACGTCAATTGAGGAACTCGCAGAGAAAGTGGCCCAGAAATTAGGTGTAACTAGCAAACAAATCCCAAGGTTTGCCCCTGTGAAAAGGTGCTATACATGCGGTGGTGACCATATGGCGAACGTCTGTCCCATTATGGCTCAACCCCAAGTTAATCCTAGTAGCCAGTACTGCACCATAGAACGGAAGTACACAAACCACACTGCGCAAGATTGCCCATACAACAAGCAGGCAGTTAGGCAACCCTACCCTCAGCCCTACCAACAAGGCAGATACCAGAACCAGTACCCTCCACCACCACCATATGCTAGACCCCAACAAACCTACCAACCACAATATCAGGCCCAACAGAGACCCCAACCAGTACTAGCTCAACAGCCTCCAAACCCCGCTAACGTGATTCCAGTAAAGTATGCTGTTGCAGAAGAAAACCTGAATAGGGCCATAGTACCAGTAACCCCATTGATCTCAGAAAGTGACCCGAGTGACCATAGCTTTGATTCTACACATGTCGATAGTCCCCAGGCTTACTACATGCAGTCTCCAGAACATGGTGAGTCCTACTATAGTGAAGACCCGAGTGAACCTAGTTGGGAGTCAGATTACACGAACGTCATGTATGCAAACCCCAATCCTAGGCCTCAATCTAGGCAAGTAAGACCTCCATTCCCAAGAGGACCGTGCTACAGATGCCAAGGAGATCACTTCATTCGTGATTGCCCCTTACCTCCACTTACACAAAACCAGTCTGTGACGATCCAAGGCTTCTGCCAAGATTGTGGAAAAGAGCATCTCTTACGAGATTGCCCAAAGAACCCCAATAATATGCCAAAAATCACGCCTATCAATGTTATTGAGTTAGTGGTAGATTCCAGCGGAAGTGTTACTTCCACTGCACCCGTACAGGTAGTCACGAGAGCTCAAGCAGTGCAACAAAACCAAGGGGTAGGCAAGGAAAAGAGCCCAGACGCTAGCGATACTGAGAGCCAAAATAAAAAGAGAACAAGAGCTTGGAGAGATAGCCGTGAACGCATGAAAAGGCAATGGGCAAAGAAGATGAGTGAACTTGAGGAAAGTCTACGAGAAACCAAGGCTAAAATCATAGAGATCACATCTCAACCGCACTCTCACGCATTCCCACCGCTACCATCCCCATCACCCTCCATCCCTCCACCCTCTAAGACACCCCACGTAACCCACCCACCACCCCAAACAGGATCAGTATTAGCTGATCCCACTCCTGAAGACATAGACATGATGCTTAAAGCATATCAGGCCAGAATCCAAGAAGGGCCAAACGTCACGGATCATGACAAGTGCTATCCTAGAGCTGACCTAGAGATAGAAAGAACCAAACTGTGCGCGAAAATGGTCGCATTGGCTCAGACTATGTTTGAAGCCAGTCGCCTTTTCAATCACTCGAGCTCAGCCAAAACGCAATTACACTTGGATGGATTCCTAGAGAAGTTAGAGGAAATAATTGCAAGATCTGCCAACGAAGAAAAAAATCAAGAAAAAGATAAAGCAAGCAAAAACATGAACCATCCCCCATCGGAAGTTTATGTGGCCAATTCCACTAAACCAGACAACTTCCCCTCCTTAGAAAGAATAGATAGGCTAATCGCACAATCAGAAAAGGAACCTGCCCCTCAAAGAAAGGAAAGGGCAAGAGAACGAATAAGCGAGCCTCCTCAAGAAGCTTATCTTCCCCCCCAAAAGGGAGATGAGCCTCCCTCGAAAGCTCACGTACCTCCACAGGTTGCCTACACTCCTTCTCAGGGAGCCTATGAGCCGGCTCGGAAGAGCAATAGAATATGTAATCCTCCCCAAGAAGCTTGTGCTCCAGCCATTTACGAGAGCAAGGAGAGAGCCAACGATAGAACAAGCCCTCCTTCTATGAATTCTACGGAGCCAGACACTTCTTCTTCTATGAATCGGTTTGCACCAGACTTCCTACGAGAGATTCAAGAAGACAAATGGGATAACGAAAGCGAGGTCGCCCCTCCTTTTGAACTTGTGGACGATGCACACGACCAATTCCCACAAGACATCCCATCTATTTACGGGGAACATGAGAGTACTCAATCTCACGAGAGATTGGACTTTGAGTCTAATTCCATACAAGAGCTACCCCACTTCACAGGCCCATGGGAAGCAAAGTCCACATGTATGAGAGCACCCACAGTCATGGTACGGAACGACGACTCAGTCATACCTAGGAACACAGAGGTAGTGAAGAACACTAACGTGCAGTGTAATCTCAAGTTAGAAGAGCTACTCAAGGTTAGACCTGAATTATGGAAACATGTAGCCAAACAAGTACCAGAGATAGCAAAACCTCGTTCCCGGGTAGGATCCCATAGGACAGTGCCAGAAATTCCCTTGGATAAGATAGGAGATATGTGTGAAGGTGAAGAAGGGAACACCTATCTTCCCATCACCTACCAGGAGTACACCACCAAGGCAATTTTGGACTCAGGTGCAGGAGTTGCAATTGCCACCACCTCCTTATGGAAGCGTTGGGGCAAGCCAGCACTCAGGCCAACAAGGATGAAATTGCAGATGGCCGATGGTCATATTGAGAGACCCTTAGGATTGCTCGAAGGAATAACTCTCACCACTTGTGGTGTTGAGTTTGAGCATAGCTTTGCTATATGTGACTTCAGCAAAAATCATGCCTATGAGATGATTTTGGGAAGACCATTTATGCGACAGTTGCAAGTGGTACAGGATTGGGGAACCAACTCCTTGTATCTGCAGCACTTAGGTGTTACAACCAAAGTCAATCTCAAGGACTATTCTCATAGAGATGTCCCTCCTATCCAGTGGAATCCCATCCATAGAGCCAAAGATGATACGGAATCTGTGCATTCCATAGGGTCAGGATCCTCTTGGATGCATGAAGACACCCACTTATGGATGTGCAAAGTGGCAGTAGAGGAAGAGAAGAGAGAAAAGGCCAGAGAAATAGGTGCGAGCGAAACTCATAGACCCATTCAAGACCCAGCCTATGCACCTGTAGTTTTTCCAGACGAAGAATTTGAACCTCACGGTTGGGCAGAAATTTTAGCAACCATGGACGTAGCCATCAATGAAGAACAATGGACACCTCACTGTGATGAGGATGGCTATGACATTTTAGTCTTCTCCATAGAGCCAATCATGGGAGAGGCAGTTTTAGAAGAATGCGAACCTAGCCCTGATGCATTTGAGGATGCAAGTGACTCCGATCTAGAGTCAATCATTATGGACCCACCATTTGCATCAGATGAAGAATACTTCCATGAAGTAGAATTTCAACCCCAGAGGCATGGAGAGGTTACGACTAATGTAAGATTAGCAACACATGTGAACCCGATGGAAGAAGGAAAGAAACGAAAGAAGAGAGAAGCCTCACCAAAAGAGGAAGAATCTTTGTTTGAGGTCCCAGAAAATTTTAAGAAGTATGAGATAGATGACAGGAGAGTCATGATTAGAATGCCTAAACGAGAGGCACAATCAGGAGAGGCCTATGATAACAAAGAAACTACCAAGAAAATCGTAGTGGCCCTAGAAGAAGGAGAGGAAAGATGTACGTACATAGGCCATGACCTAACAGAAGAAGAAGAGTACGAATTGATTGCCTTGCTAAGAGAATACAGAGATGTATTCGCTTGGAGTTACAAGGATTTGAAAGGTGTTGACCCGGACATATGCTCACACACTATCCCCATGACCTCAGATGCCAAACCCTCTAAGCAAAAGCCTTATACATATAACGATAATTACGCTGCTAAGATCAAGGAAGAGATAGATAGACTGGTCGAAGCCGGATTTATCTATGAAATTGAGCACACCGAATGGGTATCCCCCATCGTGGTGGTGCCCAAGAAGAATGGCAAGCTGCGTGTGTGCATTAACTTGAAAAAGGTTAATGCCGCCACGATTCGAGATAACTATCCGCTTCCCATCACAGAACATCTCTTAGAAAGAGTGGCAGGCAAGGAAGTGTACAGCTTCCTTGATGGATTTTCGGGCTACAATCAAGTAGCCATAGCTCCAGAGGATCAGCATAAGACAGCCTTTGCCACAGAATGGGGCATTTTTGCTTTTAGAGTAATGCCATTTGGGCTTACCAATGCACCAGCTACTTTCCAGAGACTGATGTGCCATGTGTTTAAGGAGTTCCTGAGGAAGAGTTTAGAAGTCTATGTTGATGATCTTTGTGCTCATTCCAATGTTAGACAAACCCATATTCCTGAACTCAGACAAATCTTTGACAAATGTAGAGAATATCAAGTCTGCCTGAACCCAGAAAAGTGTGTGTTTATGGTAAGGCAAGGTAAGATTCTAGGACACATAGTGTCAAAGAATGGCATATCTACTGACGAAGAGAAAGTGAGAGCCATAGCAGAGCTACCTAGGCCAAAGAATGTCAAGGAAGTACAAGCTTTCATGGGGCATTGTGGTTATTATCGACGATTTATACACATGTATGCTGTCATTGCAAAGCCCATGTACGGACTTCTGACTAATTTTGAGTGGACAGATGAATGTGAGAATTCCTTCCAGGAACTTAAACGAAGGTTATGTTCAGCACCAATCTTGACCACACCAGATTGGAATAAACCATTCCATGTTCATGTTGATGCATCCAATTATGCTATTGGATGTGTGCTTGCACAACCTACTGGTGAAGGTAATATGGATCTTCCAATTGCCTATGCCAGTAGACAATTGAATGCGGCTGAACGGAATTACACCACTACAGAGCGAGAAGGATTAGGCATGGTATACGCAGTTAAGAAATTTAGACACTATTTGCTTGCAAATAAGTTTAAATTTTTTACTGATCATCAGGCATTGTTATATCTCGTAAACAAGCCATGCAATACAGGAAGATTAGTAAGATGGTTTCTCTTGCTAATGGAATATGACTTTGAGGTTGTGGTAAGAAAAGGTAGGACTCACTTGAGAGCAGATCATCTCTCTAGGCTCACATCGGGAGAAGCCCCACAAGGAGTGTCAGATGACCTTCCTGATGCTTACTTGTTTAATTTGGAAGTTATACCGCAGTGGGCTAAGCATTGGTACCAGTATTGACCTACGGGCCTAATCATCCAGTCGTAAACACACGGAATAGAGAGGTTGTAAAATCCCAGAAGTACCACATCATGGCAGGAAGCATGTACAAGCACACAGATCAAGGGATCTTGGCTTGTTGCGTAGAAGAGGATGAGTACGCTAAATGGTTGCAATTAGCACATGTAGGTGCGTTAGAGCAACACCATTCAAAGCAACGAACTTTACAGACTCTAAAGAGATTCGGAGTGCATTGGCCAACTATGGAAGCGGATGTCCAAAAGTTGTGCAAGGAATGCCCAATCTGTTGCACTAAACCACCAGTGGAACACGCCACTCTTTATCAAGTATCCATTGTGCCAGATTGGAGCGAACCACTAGTATCATTCCTGAGGACAAACACATTCCCTCCAGACATGACTCTGGCTAGGAAAAGGAGTTTAGAACAAGAAGCCTTGGATTACTCACTCATTGGTGATAATCTATATAAGCGTGGTAAAGATGATTACCTGAGACTATGTGTCCACGAAAGTGAATATCTGAAGATCTTGGAAACTGCTCACCAAGGTGTAGCAGGAGGACACTTTGGACCAGATCGGGTGATCAAGGCGATATTATTTGCGGGCTTCTGGTGGCCTACCCTTCACATGGATGCACATACCTATGTGAAACGGTGTGATGTCTGTCAGAGGACTCAGTATCCTATACGCAAAGATGAGATGCCACTGAAACCTATGATGGGTGGACGTGCATTCTCTAAGTGGGGAATAGACTTCGTAGGTCCTATTAATCCCCCAGCCAAAGGTTCTCATGCGGAATACATCATTGTTGCAACAGATTATCTCACCAAGTGGGTAGAGGTAAAGGCTACAACAAAGAACGATGCTCAAACAACTGCTAAATTCTTGTTTGAGAATGTATTCACAAGATACGGGCTACCTATAGAGCTTGTAAGTGATAGAGGCACTCATTTCTTAAATGAAGTGATTGAAAATTTACTCCAGGAATTCTTGGTAATACACAAGAAGTCTGCCCCCTATCACCCTCAAGCTAATGGACAAGCTGAGAGCACTAATAAGATCTTATGCAATGTACTGACAAAATTAGTGAACACTAAACGCTCTGACTGGGACAAACAACTACACCATGCTGTTTGGGCATACCGAGTTGCCTACAAAACGGTACTCCAAGCCACCCCCTTTCAGATGGTTTTCGGCCAAAACGCTGTGCTACCCTTGGACTTCCTAATCCCTACATTGAGAGTAGCACAAGAGCACGAATGGACGGGTCATGAGCTCTCCTCTAGGATCTTTGACCTTGAACGATTAGGAGAAACAAGACTGAGAGCCGCTGCTGGAATATATGCAGCCAAGAAGAGACAGAAGGCATATTTCGATGCCCATGTGAAGGATAAAGGCTTGAAAGCAGGAGATCTAGTCTTAGTCTATACACTAAAACAACACGCGAGGAAGCTAGAAAAGAGAGGCTACGGACCTATGATCATCAATAGGATCTCCACGAGTGGAGCAGTACAATTAGCCACGCTAGAAGGTGATCTCCTCCCAAACTATATTAGCGGTTGTAGAGTCAAGTTGTATCAGGAACCCCTCACGGAGGAAATGCTCAGCCGACTCAACACTGCTAAGAAACGCAAAGAGGAAGAAAAGCGCATTCGAGAAGAGGCTCAAGCCGAAGCTTTAGAACGCATCAGAAGGATGAAGTTACGAAGACAAGGCCGAGATCAGACCAGAACAGTTGACCATGCAGATCAAGGATATCCCATGGCCATGTGTGAAGTTGCAGGAACAAGCTCGAATAGAATAATTGATAGACGTCCTTTCATAACCATAGATATAGGACAAGGAAAGAGTGCAAGGACCGTAAGAGCCTTGATTGACTCAGGTGCTGCCACTAGCGCTGTTAAATTGTCTTACTGTCAAGAGTTACAGTTAACTGTCCATCCTGTGGAAGCATATCTCATAGGATTGGGAGGCGTGGAAACCCCTTGCATGGGCGAGGTGGAACTTCCCCTCTACATTCACGATGAGACAATGACCGTTAAAGTACTAGTGTGTCAAGATGAGGATCTCACTGAACCTCTCGTCTTGGGTCAGGATTGGATCTATGACCAAGCAGTCAATTTAAACCTAAGAAGTGGACTTCTCCAGGTTTGGGTCAATCATAGTCGAGTTACAGTAGAATTAGACAAGGGAGCACTCAAGGAATTAGGAAAGGCACAGACTCCTGGTCCTTCCAGGGGTACACATGAAGATGACCATGCTGTTCTTGTTCAAAACCCTGTGTTGCAGAGGAATGATAATTGCAAAAAAGGAGTCAAGATGCAACGGAACTCCCTTCTTTTCCAAAGGCCAGAAGGAGGCAGCAACCAAAGGCGGATCACAGGCAGAAGAAGCAGAGTACTACCTGTGTCCGAGATCAAAAGTACCTGCGCAGGAGAATGTCCCAGAAAATCAACCAGGTGTGGGTGCGGAAAGGCGAACGACCGGCTGCACCACCGTCAACTACACGGACAAGGCCTCTTATTAGTAACCAACAACACAACGCTAATAAGAAGTCTTTCAGAAATTCTTCCGCTAAAGTAAAATATATTTGGGTGCCCAAGAAGTCGATGAAGGCAGGCCCACAATCAAGACAAATTTGGGTGCCTAAGGCTTGCTTGAGGGCACAAGTTGTTATGCCAAGGCCACAACCTATTCAGCATAACTCGACTA
Source organism: Ceratopteris richardii (assembly GCA_020310875.1). Lineage (NCBI taxonomy): Eukaryota > Viridiplantae > Streptophyta > Polypodiopsida > Polypodiales > Pteridaceae > Ceratopteris > Ceratopteris richardii. Next base: position 215,567,636 of record CM035406.1, read on the forward strand.
CGAGAACAACCAGTATTCCCTCGTTCTCAACACTTAGGAACACACCAAGACCCAAGAGCATGCATGTAATCACTTATAAGTGGGTCCCTAAAAGGCCCCATGCCCAAACCACGGCACCGAGACAGCTCTCTAGAGTCTCTACGAAACCGAAAGCAACGCCCATTCACTGCATTTGGCAGTCTAAGACCTGTAATAAACCCCCCAACCCCAATTTGTAAATTCACCCCCACTTACTAACGGCATTAGTCTCCTAGGAATACACAGATATTAACTACACTCACTGTCTTCGTGCACTTACTAACCACTAACTCACCATCTACCTCATGATTAATGTTGTAACGGGGACAAAAACGGATTTATTATGTCCATTACGATGTTAACACATGATTCTATATTCTCACAGAATCAGAAGGCAAGAAGAGAAATGGCAGATGCGACAGGTTCGGGCTCACAAGTAGGGATACTTACTGCAGGAATTGATGTGGATAGCCTACCTGTGGACGTGCCCCCGACTGAACGACCAGTGGAGATGCAACACCTTCAGCAACTCCCGGTGCCAGATCCACCTACAGGAATCACGGAAAGAGTCCATGCCAATTCTCATTGGTTCAATGGCATGCCCGGTCCATTAGGAGAGGCCAAGTATATCTGGGAGTCTAAATGCGAGTATGACAGATCATGGGTGCGATTCCAATTTTTCTCCAAGGAGTTCGAGACTTTACAGAACACCGAAGATCTCCAGACCATATGGCAACGAGCAGGGTTAGCGGAATATTTTGAAGCCCCACTACCTAAACCCGACCTCCTCCGATGTTACTATCTGGTCTCCACATTACAAGCTCATGAAGATAAGGACCAACCCGGATCATTTGTTCTCCCCTCATTGCTGGGCAACAACGAGTTGAAGAGGTTTGAACTTACTGCGGAGCTGGTGAGTGATGCTTTAAATATGCATGGCACGCATGTACCCTCAGAAAAGGATGCTCTCGTTCCCACCAACATGAAGGACAGGAAACTAGTGAAGCTGAAAGACATAGCAGCACTCACCCCAAATGTGTCCATCCCTCTCCGCATGTGCATGCAACATTTCGCCTTCCCCGGCCAAGACCGATTCACGCAACCACACAAGAAGATCTGGTTTGCTCTCTACTTGGCGGAAGCAGGTGCGTTACCTATTAAGCTACCAGTGTGGATTATAGATCAGCTGTATGAAGCAAACAAACGGGCTTCTAGGAAATTAGTGGTGAATGGATGCTGTGCAATCACACGCATCATTTACCGATGCTTGGCATATGATGTCCCCATTGAGCGTGCCTTAACTTGGGCACAATTACAAATGTTTAAAAGGCTCAAGACGTCCACACATCAGTCCAAGCGCATGAGGGGCGCGATCCCTTGTGTCCAGACAAGGGAAGTCCTGACTACTCCTGAGGCATCACCATTAAGAGAGGGCACTGTACCTCCCTTTACCATTAGGATACCCAGGTCGGAATCTGACACTACGACACAACCTACCCCATCGGCTCCTCCTGTTACACCTGAATTCGAATTTGCTGCCACTGGAGAGGCTGAAGGACTGGACCCCCAGGATTTCGAAGCATTCCTACAAAGCACACAATTCTCTGATGTGGAGTTTTATTCAGAGGCAGAGGAACAAGGCACATCCTCACGAAGAAGAAGAAAGTCTACAGACGGTAGACATGTCCATTGGAGTGACGCTCAGCAAAGTCAACAACACGGACACCCGGAAGAAGAAGAAACGTATGACGAAGAGACCACTGAAGCTCCAGCATATACAGCAGAACTCCGAAGGCTGTATCAGATTATGGAAAGAGTGCGATCGCAGCAGTTACTCACTGAACAGAGCAGCAGAGTACTTATGACTCAGTTGTTGGAAGAAGCGGGAGTTGACTCAGAGTACAGGGAAGGTCTCTTATTGATGGCAGAAACATATGGAGTTGTAGAAGCTGTGCGCACTGCCATTCAGAGGCCTTCAGTTCAATATGACCCACGAAGGTTCCAGACACGACCTCGCTCAGGTAAAAATATCCAAATTCCCGTTACAGTTGCAGAAGAGCCAACTACTACACCAACCTCCCAAACAGCTAGTCAACAGCACCCCGCCACCCATGAGGAGTCCACCGAACCACTACCATCCACTCCCCCACCATCACCTCCTAGAAGAGAAACAGTGGAAACCACATCGACTGCTCAACCCACCGACCCCACCTTCACCTTCCGTACTCCCATCTCCAGTGCCACCCTATTCTCTACCACTGAAAACCCGATCTTTGAAGCAAACCCCATCACTACACAACCCACCGAAACCCTTCCCGAGCCTGCCCTAGGACAACCATCCCCAATGCCTTCAGCCACGGGTCATCCTGACCCCAGATCCACATTCATGGGCTTCCCTACTACCACGCAATCCTTTCCACCCTTCTCAAATTTACGACCCCAACCCCCGATATCCCTTTCTCCATTTCTACAATCCCTCCAGGACATCTTTGCTAGAGCTTTTCAACCAGGCTCTCAACCATTCCCTGCCTTTTCAGCTCCCCACCCCACTTCGCATCTATTCACCACTTCCACACACACACCACCTACCATACCAATGTATATGGCAGACCCCACACCCACATCCACTCCTGAAGGTATGGACATTTCACCACCCACGGCACCTCCACCCACGGTTTCACCTCCTCCCGTTCCCCCTCCACCAATTTCACCCACACACACAACTTCCGTAGACACATCATTCACTGTCTCCCTTCCCCAATTCCCTTCCCATGCATCTCCCACGATAAACAACCCACACTCATCTATAGGAAATGCACTGGACACCATGTTGGCTTGTATATCAAATTTAAGAACAGATTACATTCAGCTCCAGCAACAAAACGAACGCCTGCAAGAGCACTCAGCGACACTACAGCACCACCTTGCGGCACTAGAAGAGGAGAACGCTCGCCTCCACACACAGTTCCAAACCCTCCAAGAAGCCCATAATATATTGGAGGTACAGCTACAGAACGTAGATCAGGAAGCGGTGCAGGTGGTAGAAGGTCACCTACGGACACAGCTGGAACGCAACTCAAAACTTCAGCGAAATATGGCGCTACTTAAACGCCATCTTGCGGCTGCTCAGGAAGAGAACAGACGTCTGCAAATACAAAATCAAGAGAACCTGGAGGCAGCTATTGAGAGCACACCGGGGGCACCCATCAGCCCATCCAAGTTTCAAGCAGTGACCCCCGATAATATCAAGATTATATTGGAAGATTATGCCATGCTTCTCGAAGCACATGATAAGCTATCGGAGGAGCTAGGACAACTGAAGCAGGAACACCAACAAGGACCAACAACTGCCCCTCCAACCACCCCCTCTGCGGCTTCGCTTCTCAACGCAGAGGCCATAAAAGATCTCCAGGAACAGGTAACTGAATTGCAAACACGCCTACTACAATATGAGAGACCATCTTCCCCTCCGGAGGCTCCCACGGACGAAGAAGTTGTGCAAATTCCTGTGGAACAAACGTTTGATGAAGAATATGATCCGCAACCATTCCCGGGAGGCCAACAAACAGAAGAAGCGCAGGACACGTTCGAGGCACCACGGCCGCCATGGTTACGACAAGTGGAGGAAATAGGGACTTCGCATGAAGAGCGCACCGTAGTGCAAAATCAGGCCATGAGGGTCATAGAGGAGACTGTGTTACAATCAGCTTACTTCAAGAACTTGTCATCGAGACGCCTGATTCTCTCATCGGAACTCCAATACAGGCCGTATTATATTATCTTGGCTGATTATAATGCAGAAATACAAAGAGTCACGGGTCAGATTCCTACTTTTGCGACCCAATTTCAACCCGAAGACCTTCCTCCAGAGGTGCGAAAAGGCAAGATTCGTCAACCAACATGGCGGCAGAAACTTTTAGAGACCTATCCAGAAATGCTACGCACATGGAACAACGCGCCGTTGCACCTCCTGTACAACCCATGCTACGGTCCAGTCCCCCGCCGCAGGTCGTGGAAGGCATTTAATATCAAGGTACAGAACAATGTGCAATGCAAGGAATGGCTGAACTACCCGTACATCGCGCCACCACAAGGACCACCATCGGTAGCATATATGATGGGGACCATTCGCCACTGGATGCCGCGCTTGAAGCCCATGCAAGATGTAGCAGCGCAAATGATGCTTAAAATCTTAGATATGATGCAAGTAGTGCTGAAGACCTTTAGAAATGCAGCCGCACCACAGGTACGTCTTCCGGGGTTTAGCAATGGAAATTACGACTTGGTGTATGACATGAGCACCACCCCCAGTATCCGTGTGGCTTACGCTTGGCATGCACGCATCAAATACCTCCCCGCCTGCTACAAACAGACTTTCGAAGAGATGTTCAGATCGGGTTTCTGGGAGTATCACTCGGAGGTCTTCGCACCAAAGCCAACACATCTGCTTCAACTGTTTGCTTGTGAACAAGCAATGTATTCAGATTACTACACCACCCCGCAACCCGAAACCCCTGGTGCAATAAATTGGGATGCATTGGAAGCCGATCTAGCAAGAGGCTTAAGGATAGGAGAACATGAACTGGCCACCAATGTCATCCAATATTACATCGACCACCCGCGAGAACAAAGGTCTGTCGGGGGCGACAGACGCTAGGAAGGGGGGAGTGTTGGCACACAAAGCAACAGAGGAATCATGCACAATACGGCAACAAGGCCAGATCATTTTTCCCCATGGGTCATGTACAACTCAAGTGATTTTAATCACTACACAAACATTGTAAATCACGTTTTTGGTAGAATAGACTCCATTTTGTGCAAGCCGAGGAGTCCTCGAGCTTGAGGAGTATTAGAAGTACCATCGTACCAAATTTCATAATTTTTAGACTTCGTTTGAGCCCTCAAATAAGCCCTGGAACCTAATTTTTAACTAGGCCGGACACTAGGTCTGGACAGGGCCAAAGCTAGTCAAAAACTATAAAAAGAGCTAGAGAGCTCATTTTTGGGGGTAGATTGTAATTGAAACGAACTTGTAAGAGCATTTTGAAAGTAATTGAAGAACTCCATTGATTCTCGCTCTTTGTCTTGCCGTGTGTGCGCGTGTGTGTGTATGTGTGTGCATGCTTGTGTGCTTCTCACTCACGCACTTGTGCCGCCACTTGCTCGAGGTCTTCATACCATCCTCACGTCTTCCCGGATTGACATTAAAGGAGGTGCTACTCATCATTGAGCTACACTGACGCAATAAATTGGGATGCATTGGAAGCTGATCTAGCAAGAGGCTTAAGGATAGGAGAACACGAACTTGCCACCAATGTCATCCAATACCATATCGACCACCCGATAGAACAGAGGTCTGTTAGGGGCGACAGACGCTAGGAAGGGGGGAGTATTGGCATACAACTCAGATGAAGAGCATACTAGCACAACGGAGCAGTCATGCACAATACGGCAACAAGGCCCAATCATTTTTTCCATGGACCATTTACAACTCAAGTGATTTTAATCACTACACAAACATTGTAAATTCCGTTTTTGGTAGAATAGACTCCATTTTGTGCAAGCCGAGGAGTCCTTGAGCTTGAGGAGTATTAGAACTAGCTACATATCAGTTTTCATAATTTTTAGACTCCGTTTGAGCCCTCAAATAGGCTCTAGAACCTAATTTTTAACTAGGCCGGACACTAGGTCTGGACAAGACCAAAGCTAGTTAGAAAACTATAAAAAGAGCTAGAGAGCTCATTTTTGGGTTAGATTGTTTGTGAATTGAGCTTATGTAAGAGACTTTTTGACTAATGCAAAGAACTCCATTGTTCCTCTCCTTGTTCTTGCCTTGTGTGCACGTGTGTGTGTATGTGTGTGCATGCTTGTGTGCTTCTCACTCACACACTTGTGCCTTCACTTGCTCATAGTCTTCATACTAGTCCTCACGTCTCCACAGATTGACAATTATGAGGTGAATCTTCTCACGTTGGTACTCACCATTGTGCTAGAGTGACAGTACATAAGGTGTCTAATACATCCTTTGGCAAGCTAAAAGGGCTCACTACATATCCCTAGAGTTTATTTGGCTGGTGTAATGCAAAGTTTTTGTAGCATCACTTCATCTTCTCCAAGTTCAAATCCATCTCTTCACACTACTCAAATATTTCAAAATCATCTTGACCATTTCGCAGTGTTTCTTGCTAGGATTAGACATATATCTGCTCACAACTCCCATTGCAAAGGCAATGTCTCGTCTTGTAGCTACCATAGCATACATGAGAGTACCAACAACAGATTGATAGGGAATTTTGATCTTGAATTCTTTTTCCTCATCTGATTTGGGGCAACCATCCTTGCTCAATTTCACATATGTGGGTAAAGGTGTACTCAATGCCTTTCCACCTTGCATATCGAACTTGTGAAGTAATTTGGATATGTACTCACTTTGAGACAAGTATATGCATCTTTTACTGTTAATGTTTGGCATCCCCGAAATCCTTCATATCAAATGTCTAACTCAAATTCTTTTTGAGAATTGACGAGTCATAAGAGGAATTCCCAACAGTCAATATATCATCGACATAAAATATCAAGTTGCCATATAAGCATCTCTTTGTGTAGAGACAATGATCCTCATTGCTTTGAGAATAGCCTTCAGACTTCATAAAAGCATCACGATCTTGTTATCATTGTCTAGGGGACTGTTTAAGTCCATAGAAGCTCTTCTTGAGCTTACAAACTAAACTTTCTTTGCCAATAATTACATAACCCTTTGGTTGTTCCATATAGATCTCATCTGTAAGATCTCCATGCAAGAAAGCAGTTTTCACATCCATTTGGACTAGCTCTAAGTCATCCATTGCGATGAATCCAAACAACATGCACAAGATAGTCATCTTGAACACTAGAGAGAAGATTTCCTCGAAATCAACACCATGTTGTTACTTAAAACCCTTTGTAACAAGTCGTGCTTTATACTTTGGAGAAGCACTATCTGATTTGCATTTCAGATTATATACCCATTTACATGGTAAAGCTTTCCTGCCCTTTGGCAAAGGTACTAAATCCCAAGTACCATTCTTTTGAATAGAATCCAACTCACTCTTCATGGCATGCTCCCACTTGACATGATTGTGTGTCTGCATAGCCTCTTTGTAGCAAGAAGGCTCACCGACATTTGTTAGCATAACAAAATTTGAACCTGGAACATATCTATGAGGTGGATGTGAAACACGTGTAGAGCCTCTCAATGGTTGCTGAACAGAAACATTTGCAGACTGATCTGATCAGACATTCTCTTGAACATCCCTAGGTGTAGCATTTTTATGCATGCTAACTAGAGGACTAGTATCCTCAAACACCACTCTTCTCACTTCAACTTCCTTAATGGTTGTTTATGCATCTTAGACTCATTGAAAATGACATCACTACTAATCCATGATCGTGTTTCAGGATCCCATAAGGGATATCCAAATTGTCCTTCTTGATCATATCCAAGGAAAATGCATTTCTTTGACTTATGGTCCAGCTTTTGTCTAAGATTCTTGGGTATATGAACATACGCTTCACACCCAAAAACTCAAAAGATGATCATAATATGGTTGCTTCCCTATCCATAACTCTTGTGCCACTTTCATACCTTTGGTAATACTATGTGAAAGGTTAATCACATGAACTGCAGTCAATACTGCTTCTGTTCAAAAGCCTTGTGAAAGGTTTGCATGATGGAGCATAGAGACTACTCTATCCTGAATAGTTATATTCATCCTTTCAGCTACACCATTCTGTAATGGGGTGTAAGGAGCTGTAAACCTCTATGAATTCCTCTAGACTGGCAGAAAAGGTTGAATTCATGTGAGGTATACTCACCCCCATTATCTGAACATAAAGCTTTGAGATTAGTTCCTTCTTCAGTCTCAATTGAAGCAAGACATTTTCTGAAAGTACGGAATACCTCATCCTTCAATTTGATAGGATATACCCAAACTTTTCTAGTAGCATCATCTATGAAAGTGACAAAGTAAAGAGGACCACCTAATGACCTTGTGGGCATAGGGCCACACACATCCGTATGAACGAGATCTAAAGGCTGAATTGAAGAGTCAATGTGTGTTTTATGTGCATTTTTTGTTTTCCTTCCATGTTGATAATGCTTACAAAATGAAAAATCAGAGAAAGATAACACAGGTAAGTAGCGAGAATGAGAAAGATTTTCCATTCCACTACGAGATATATGGCCCAAACAACCATGCCAAATACAAGCCATAGGCTGTTCAGTAATAGCTAACAAGTGTTCTTTTTGTGATACAAATAACGGATAAGGTGAGCCAAGTTTGCTTCCTTTTGCAATAACCATATTGCCCTTTGATATGCAAAAGGACTGAGCATAGAAGACCACCTTTAACCAAGGTCATCAAGTTGATCAACTGACATCAAACTACGTGATAACTGAGGTACACGGCGTACATTATGCATAGTAAGTTTTGAACCATCAATAAACTGTACAACCACATTCCCAATCCCCACAACATCACACTGGTAAGAGTCACCAAGTCTCACAGTACCGAGAGACTTTGCTGCATAATTAGAGAACCATTCTATGTGTGGTGTCACATGGAAAGAAGTAGTAGAATCTAGCAGCCATGTGTGGGAAAGAGAATCAACCATAAGAGCCTCCGTTGGAATAGTACTATCAAGTATCAACACATCAGCATCATCAAAAATAGCATTAATTTCTTCAATCTTCACAATCAAAGTAGATGGTGCAGGTAACTGTTTAACATGCCCATCAACATTATGTCCTTTACCTTTAGCATTCTTTAACGCATAACAATCTTTCTTCATGCTTCCTTTCTTATGACAATAATGGCATTCGATATCCCTCTTCCTTGATTTACTTCTACTCTTGTTTCATTGACCATTCTTTTCTTTGTTCTTGCTCTTGCCACGTTGCTGATTTTTTCCTTGGTAAGAATCACAAACATTATATGCATCTCCACTTTGAGTGCCAAGTCACATAAAGACCATGTACCATTTTTCATGATAGCATCATATTTAGATTGCATTGCAGCCATCCAATGTTCAAAATTTTATGCTTCATCAAGCGAAATAGGTGTAGTCTCGTCACAGAGACTAGAGGCAGCCATAACATAGAAATCTGATGCAAAAGAGGCACTATGAGAGCCTGACCGAGTAGGATATGATAGAGGTGCATCTAATTTGTTGTAACGCAAGCTCTGCACTAGCCATTTTGGCATAGTTTTTGCCTGCTCAATATCAGCTCTCTCATCAACAAGTGCATCATGTAAATTTGCATCAGATATGGAATGATCTGCATCATCACATGAAACCTACAAAGGCTGAGAAGTTGCCTCATGAGGACCAGCACTAGACAGTCCACCTGTTAAAAGAGGCAGCAAAGTATCATACATGTCTTTGGAGCTAACATATGTCTCCTTAGTACATGAAAGCAATGGCCGAATAGCATCTTCCACAAAAAACAACATCACAGCTAACCAAAATGTGTTTAGTCTATGGATGATACAGATGAAAACCTTTATTTTCAGAACTGTACCCAACAACAATACATTTTACTGCTTTATCATCCAATTTTCTGTGATGTTGTTCAGGCACTAATGCATATGCTAGATAACCAAAAACATGCAGATGAGCAATAGATGGCTTGCGACCATGCCAAGCCTCATATGGAGTGATAGACTACAATGCTTTAGTGGGACACTTGTTCAGTACATATGCTGCACACATAATAGCCTCAAGCCAGAAACTATGTGGTAAAGTCTGACTCTTGACCATACAACTCGCCATCTCCATGAGTGACCTGTTCTTTCGTTCAGCAACTCCAATCTGTTGAGGTGTATCCGGCACTGTACACTGATGTTTTATCCCACGTTCAGGCAGAAATGCATTAAAGTTAGAAGACATATATTCCTCCCCTAATCAGAATGGAGGGTGCCCATTTTACATGCTGACAAATTTTCAGTCAAAACCAAAAATTGTTTGAAGCACATAAACACTTTGGACTTTGCCTTCAATGGATATACCCATGCATGCGTGGAAAAGTCATCGATGAAAGTCACGAAGTAAAGATAGTTCCCAAAAGAAGGTGTCTGCATAGGACCACAAACATCACTATGTACAGGCTGCAATTCCTGAGTAGCCCAAACTAAACCATCTTTTGGAAAGGAAGAATGCTGCATTTTGCCCAATATACAGCCTTCACAAACATGTTTACTGGGTGCCTCTAGTTTGGGCAAAGATAACACCATTTCACTGCAGGCGTAACAAACTAAAAAAATTCTGATGACCAAAGCATGCATGCCAAAGCTTTGCATCAAACATAGCCTGAGAATCATGTACTGCACATGCCAAATCATTTACAGATCTTTCATAGTCTATGAGCTTATATAGCCCATGACATAAAATGCCAGAAGCAATAATGACATCGCCATTTGACAGATCATGAATTGTACATCTGTCATCAACAAATTTCACAACCAAGCCAATCTTGGCTAATGCAAAAACTGATAACAGATTTTTCTTGATCCCTGCCACAAACAAAGCATCTGACAAAGTGAAAGAACTACCATCAGCAGTAGTCAAAATGATCTTGCCAACTCCCATAACAGGATAGGAGGAGTTGTTGGTGCATGTAACAGTATTCCCTGTAGGGGCAGGCTCGAGTGAAGTGAAGAAATTGTGCTGCGAGGTAATATGTTTGGTCGCCCCAGTATCAAAGTACCAAACATCTGATTCTACTGCAGACATGCACTGCTCATGAGAAGATGGGTCAAAACTACAAATAGTAGTAAACGCCCATTCATCTTCCTGCACAAGATTAGTAGACTCTATTTTTGGTGTAGAGGCCTTTGCAACAACCATTCCAGCCTCTTTCTTCTTTGCCTCCTTTTAGCAGCTAGTTTTGGACAGCTCTTGATGACATGATCATTTGCTTTACAATATTTGCAAAACAATTTTTTCTTTTTTTATTTCTTCTCATCTTTGTCTTCCTTCTTCGAATGTGCAGCATTTGCAGATTTCTGCTTACTAGTAGAAGAGCTCCATTTATCTTTGCCCTTTTGACTAGTCAGGAAAGCTTGATCTGCAACACAGATAATAGACCTATTTTTCCTAGAATGGTCTTCTTGCAATAGAATAGACACTAACTCCTCAAATGACAAGGCATTTGGATTGCATTTTTTCATCAAACGAAGAGTAGAAGCAAAACTCTGATATGAGTCGGGAAGACCATTCAGAACGGTTTGCACAAGTGAGCTATCTGGTATACCTTCATCCGCAAAAATCAACTGTTCTTTCAAATCCTTGATCTTTGTGAGAAAATTGTCCATAGAATCACCTTCATTCATGTGCTCACTCTCCAATTGTTTTCCGAGGTAAGCAACATGAGCCTCATTCCTAGCCTGGCACAATGTGGTAAGTGTATCCCAAGCATCCTTAGATGTCTGCAAGAGTGAATGTGAGGAATAATGGCATGTTTGATAGACAAAGCTATCAATGCATGTGCTTGAGCATCTCTACCATCCCAACAAATTTGCTCTACAATAGGTGCAACAGAAACAGCACCACGAACAGGAAACTACAGATTATCATCATCTTCAACACCATCTCCATCAGCTTCAATACTTGTATTTGTAGTACCTGTATTTGCAGGTGTAACATGATGTCTTTCAACACCCTGCACAATATTCCATAGTCCTTTTTTTACCAATACATGATGCATCATATAAGCCCATAATGGGTAGTTGGTACCATCCAACTTATCCTCAACAACCAACATATGGAATACATCACTACTTTCAGCCATGGCCGATGACTAAAATACCTTGATGCAAAAAATTGAGTGTATCTCAAAAAGTTAAACAGAATTGCCCATACAAATTCTACTAAACCTGTAGCAGACTTCGAGACGCTTATATAGGAGAACCAAAACTGGTATATAGCTTGGCACAAAAAGATGAAATAGCTTGTACAAGTACTACGATAATGCGTTTGGAGGCCAAAACGAGCTCAGATCGTGATTTTGGCCCAAGATAGCGAACCTGTTTTGATCTCTGAAACACCCTGAGTATGCTTACCAAATTTCGTGCGATTCTGAGTTTGCAATCGGAGAGGTGTAGACAATGCCCTAGATGAAGCGACCGCCTGCTCTGGTACCAATTGCTAGAGTTAGACGTTTGTGGAAGCATGCGAACAACACAAGGAAGAAGAAGCTAGGAGCACAACACACAATGCTGAATGTATTATCACTAGAATGTACAAAGATAAGTAGCACGTTAGGGCAATAAGCATATATACAAGCCGGGGGAAAAAAACCTCCTAAAGAGGTAAAAAAGTGCCCCGATGGTCCTAGAGTGTTCACACACGTCACTACCTAAATATATCAATAGTTTCAAGTGCACAACTTTGAGAGTTAATTTTACAATGGTGGATAATCACTATGAGCATAACGACATGAATTTTTACTAGCCATCCACATGAATTTTATAATAGCATGATAGCATCTCATAAACTCTTTTTGTTATGCATCAAAGTAAAATTGTAATGTGGTCCATATTATCATTCAATTTGCATTAGGAAATCTTGAACTCTCCTTTGGGCCCTGTAAGAAAATAGCATTTTTTTCATGTTTGATGCTATTATTGTATTAAAATATTATAAAATTGCTTTTATTTTATTGATTTTTATGTTCATGCAAATTCTTTTTTAATGCAATGTGTGTATTGTTTTATTATATTCAGTATATCGGATCCTTGTCCACATTCTGGATGTAATTAGAAGCTGGCCCACTACTATTTTTCAATACTTCAACTTCTATCCACATAATTTTTGTCAATTGTTTGAGCACGCATCATGTGAACTAATGGTTAGAGTGGTGTTATGCAAAAGTCATGATGAAACTATGATAAGGTTTATGAGAAAGGAAGTGCTCGCTAGAATGAGGAAACAAGAATCAAGAAGACAAAGTATATTAGAACTTATAGCTTACCACGGTAGATGTCAAGAATAACTTCAATATGCCATGTGTCTTTCATTATTTATTCATCCTCATTGCTCTTAACATGAAATCATCATCTTCTACTAGAATTTGAAAAATATTTCTTCTACAAAGTTGTTCAGAAGGGCACAAGTTAGGTGACAATGTGGAAAAATCTCACTAAATTATTATGTTTGAAAATAATTATAGATTTTGGAAATGTCTTTCATTTTACAAAGGTTAAGTCTAGGAATGCATATAACCCGTTTACTCTAGATGCAACCATAGCATAGCAATCTGATGCAAAAGAGGCACTATGAGAGCCTGATCGAGTACGATATGACAAAGGTGCATCTAATTTGTTGTCATCCAAGGTCTGCACCATCCATTTTGGCATAGTTTTTGCCTCCTCAATATCAGGTCTCTCATCAACAAGTGCATCATGTAAATATGCATTAGAAATGGGATGATCTTCATCATCACATGAAACCTGCAAAGGCTGAGAAGTTGCCTCATTAGGACTAGCACTAGACTGTCCACCTGTGAAAAGAGGCAGCAAAGTATCATACATGTCTTTGGAGCTAATAGATGTCTCCTTAGTACATGAAAGCAATGGTTGAATAGCATCTTCCACAAAAACAACATCACGGCTAACCAGAATGCATTTAGTATGTGGATGATACAGACGATAGCCTTTACTTTCAGAACTATACCTAACAAAAATACATTTTACTGCTTTATCATCCAATTTCTTGGGATGTTGTTCAGGCACTAATGCATATGGCAAACAACCAAAAACACGCAGATGAGCAACAGATGGCCTGCGATCATGCCAAGCCTCATATGGAGTGATAGACTATAGTGCTTTAGTGGGACACCTGTTAAGTACATATGTTGCACACATGACAGCCTCAAAGCCAGAAACTATGTGGTAAAGCCTGACTCTTGATTGTACACCTCGCCATCTCCATGAGTGACATGTTCTTTTGTTCAGCAACTCCATTCTATTGAGGTGTATATGGCACTGCACAGTGGTGTTTTATCCCACGTTCAGCCAGAAATGCATTAAAATCAGAAGACATATATTCCCCCCCCCCAATCAGAACAGAGGGTGCCCATTTTACATGCTGACATATTTTCAGCCAAAACCAAAAATTGTTTGAAGCACATGAACACTTCGGACTTTGCCTTCAATGGATACACCCATGCATGCCTGGAAAAATCATCAATGAAAGTCAGGAAGTAAAGATAATTTCCAAAAGAAGGTGTCTGCATAGGACCACAGACATCACTATGTACAAGCTTCAATTTCTGAGTAGCCCCAACTGAACCATCTTTTGGAAATGATGAACACTACATTTTGCCCAAAATACGGCCTTCACAAACATGTTTTCTAGGTGCCTGAAGTTTCGGCAAAGAGGACACCATTTCAGATTTCTGCAGGCATAGCAAACTAGCGAAATTTAGATGACCAAAGCATGCATGCCAAAGCTTTGCATCTGACATAGCCTGAGAATCATGTACTGCACATGTCGAATCATTCACAGATCTTTCATAGTCTATGAGCTTATACAGCCCACGACATAAAATGCCAGAAGGAATAATCACATCGCCATTTGACAGATCATGAACTGTACACCTGCCATCAACAAATTTCACAACCAAGCCAATCTTGGCTAATGTAGAAATTGATAACCGGTTCTTCTTAATCCCTGGCAATGTATATTGATGACGTGGTGCTCACTAGTCCTAATGAGAAGCATAATGCTAAATTTAAAATTGATTTGCATGCCTCTTTTGAGATGTTAGATTTGGGACATTTGCATCATTATTTGGGCATTCAATTTATGCAAGTTAATGGGGGAATAGCTTTGTGTCAAACTAAATATATTGACACATTATTGCAACGTTTTGCCTTGAATATTGTAAAACTATTGCAACTTCTATGGAAACATGTTTATGATTGAGTCTTCATGATGTTGGAGATGCATTTGATGTTGTTCTCTATCAACAAGGCATTGGATGGTTGATTTACTTACACATAACTCGACCTGATATTGAGTTTGATGTATATCATATGAGCAGGTTTATGCATTGTCCAAGCATCAAGCATTGGCAGGCAGTTAAGCACATCTTTTGCTACTTGAGTGGTACATGGCTACTTGGATTATTTTATCCCAAGGGGGATCACTACCGTCAGATTTACATGATTCTTTAACTACAATCCTAATTATGAGAAATCATCTAGACAACCCTAATGTAGACCTTATGTTATTGAAAATATCTATTTTTTATTGTCACTATGTTGATTAATAAAGTAACATCAAGATTCACTTTAAAAAAATTATAGGAACTATATAGTAGCATTTCGAGTTTATGTAAGAAATGCAATTATGAAGATTCATACGTTTATTCCTAACTATAAAAGACATGCTAGTTGTGTTTATAGCACTCAATTGTGATTATTGAATTAATGCATGTAAAATTATTCTATAAAAATGTGATTCTATAAATAATGTTTAAAAATAAGAATTCCTCTCTATTATATCTATTTTTTATTAATGTTCCAAATCAAAGAAAAAAATATTTTTTTATCTTGACGTATTCTATAAGAGAGGTAAATCTTTTCTTGAATAGAATTGATGATTAGCACCCTATTCATCAAAGTTTAGGTAGAATTTTCCTAAAAAAAAACTTTGATGGAACAATCCAAAGTGGAAACTACCCTCAAGAATCAAACTCCTAATACAATAAGAGCAAGTTACCCAAATACATAACTAATTCTTACAATCATAATCTCTTGTATCAAATTTCATGTAGCATCCAAATCCACCTCAAAATAATCAATGCACAAAACATTATCAAGAAATTTATTGATTATGCATTTGCTTATGTAGGTTCTTTTGTACTAATACATCAAATTTCATGTAGCATCCAAATCCACCTCAAAATAATCCATGCACAAAACATTATCAATAAATTTATTGATTATGCATTGCTTATGTAGGTTCATTTTGATCATAAAAGTCAAATCTAAAACTAGGAACTCGAACCAAATAACAATGGCCATGTGGTAACCAACCTTCACATCTTCTATCTAGCTTATGTTAGGCAAGCCAAAAAAATGATAGATTTTTCCCATTCATGAGCACTTAATAAGAAATCATCCGTAATCAGATACAAAAGATTTATATGTGTATACATCAATGTGCAACAATTGGAAATAATCTACTAACATACCAACCAAGGAAACCTTTCATCTTTGAAGTGCCTACAAGAGTCACATCTAATTCAAAAAAAGAACTTGTAATGGAAGGCAAAAATCACTAGAAACTATAAACATGTTATACAAAGCCTAGAATTTTTTTAAAGATGGATTTCAGTGGAAGCCTACTCTCTGTTATATGCTTTAATTAATTGAAAGTACAAGCAAAGGCATGCATAGAAATACCCATGGGACCCTTGTATCCCGCAAAGCAGGGGTTAGAGAATCTCACACACCCAAAGGCAATATAGGAAGACAAATCGAAGGTGAGACACTAGTTTGATTCTGGTTGAATCATGTCTAAGGCCCATAGGATGACCTACTGCTAGGAGGGGTCGAACCCCTACCCTCGCCTCAAGAGGCAAAGGGCCAACCAACTAACCCAACACGTAGAGTCAATCTAGACATTTAGAAAATATGCTTTTGCTTTGTTTAGTTTCTTTCATACACATCCATCATATCCTTGTCGCACATACTCTCAATCAATAATTTCATCCATTAATGTTATATACATAACTATCAACATTAAGTTGTAAAGAAACAGAAAAAGATCCACGTTGTACTATCATATTCTATGAAACCATTAAAGTTGAGATATTCATTACCAACCATTATCTTTCAACACAATTACATTTCAAGTTCAGTTTTCTATTAAAAGAAAAGAACATTCTACATTTTCTATAGATTCCAATCATCAATACACTTCCCATTCTAGTGCTACTAAATGGTGTATGATAAAAATCAACTCCAAATCATTATTTTAACACCACGCTTCCTTGTACCATAGAAATAATTATCACAATTATACTTCAAGATGCAAGCAAGAAAAGTAGCAATTAGATAAACCATTACAAACATATTGTTTCAAAAAAACTATCAAAAGAGAAAATGCACATAAAGAATATTAAGAGCTTGTGAGTATGTCCATAGATAAAGTGTTTGTATTGGTTCTCAATTTAAACAACCCTTGATCAATTCGGTTTTAATCATACTATCTATCTATATGTTCGGACTCATTCCAAATTATAGAGGATGAATGTAATCCAAAATTTCAAATATTTTTCTTAACATTTAGTAATAACATCCTGACGATCACCAAGGGTTGTTAATTTCTCTACCTTATGTGACCGAAGGGCATGATTATCATAAAATATATTCTAAAATAATTTCAATTTTGATTAGTGAACCAATCCTAAGTGCAACTTCCTAAATATAATTTTAACAAAAAAAATAATCATACCGAATAGCTCATGGAAAAAATAAAAGATTTCCACAATATTTAGTGCCTCTATAAACATCCTAGCAAACTTAAGCCTTCAATGAACTACAATTAGCATATAGACCTAGGTTCCACTATTACCAAGACTTTTTTGAACCCCAAGCTCTTATACTTTTTGGCATAGGATACATCAAACAAGGACAATAGTAATTCAAAGTAATGTAACTAAATATGTGAGTTCGGTATTGTGTTCAAATAAAATCAAAATTATAATATGTTAATATGCATGTTTGATGTGATACAACCAATGAATAGTACATGAGTTCCATGTTATATACATCATGATAAAGTTGAGAAGTACTCATGCTTAACTATGAAGGTTATATATCAAGATCTTATAAACAAATTCCAGTCTTATTAATGTATCTCATTGATTTGTATCTAAGAAAATATGAAACCTCCAATTATCAATTATGTAAAAATAACACGTACATCATATATATCCAAAGACCGTTTCCATGCAAGGGAAGGTTTCTCACCAGTGGATTATTAAGTAGAAAGGCGAGCTCGAACAACCAATGGTGGACATGACTAGTTCAATCTGAAGTATTCCTACCAATAGAATTGAAAAACTTGAAAACAATGAACCCCAACCATGAAAAGATACATATAAAGATACCATAGTTTGCAACTTCAAAAAATCATGCAATAATTCATTAGCAATCCTTGATTTTGATCACAATGTCTCATCCATGTCCCACAAAACCATCATGTTTTCACCCTTATGGCTCTCTACTACATGCATATATAGATGAAACCCTTACATGAGATACCATAAAAAAGGGGCCAAGTAAAGCAAGAGGGGATTCCATGACTTTTGCAACAAATCCATAGCATAGATAAAAAATCTTTCTATTCATTTCAAAAAGAATGTGTAAGACATGTGAAAGCAATCATATATCATTACGACATAGACCATGGAGGTTATGATCACCTTGTAGCACCTTGGTGTATGACAAAAATCTTAAACACGCAAATGCAAGCGAATCAATCATGATATAGAGCTTACATGAAGTATGGGAAAATAGAAAACATATGCCAATGGAAAAATGCACGTGGGTCTACAATCCCGATAGCATTCATAACTTTCTTTGCATCACCAAATATTCAATATTAATGTGTTATATACATGATAGGATAATAGCAAATTTTAGAAATTTGGAAACAAATCATCATAATCATTTACAGTTGGTACCTTTCCTAAAAGACCATCCCAAATTCCTAAAAATAATTCGATTTAGAAAATATAGGTACTACCTATAGATGTCGAAAAAGATAAGAAGTATGCTCCTTATGTATGGTAGAAGGAACATACAAGTTGCCTTGTTCAATATAAGAAATCCTTGAAATCACTAAAGACGAACAAACTGCATCTTGCATTGTTAAGTTCCCCTACAAAACCTCATCATTTTTTCTTAACATTCATGCAATTAGGATCTCAATCAACAATTTAAATCCAAAAAGAAACAATGGGTGTGGTTAATAATTCCTTATATCAAACTCATTTCGAGATAACTTTAATAGATAAGGGGGGATAGTATAGCCCTATTAAGATCCTTAAAATAAATCAGATGCATACAAGTAAAAAGAGTTAGACTAGATTCTATATCCTATAACAATTTAACTTTACAAATAGAGCAAGGTGGAGATATGTATTTTCTCTAATATAATGTATTCCATTTATAAAGGCACATACATTCATATAGACATACTGACATATTTTCTTCATCTAGCTAAAAAGCAAGGTATTCTTAAGGGACTCTAACTTGGGTAGTCTCTCACAAACTTCGATGATGGAGAGTCCAATGTGAAGGATATTATGCATGCTCTAAATCAAAGTTGTGCTTGTTTCAAATGAGTTAACTCATCTTATAATTACATTGAATGTGTGTCGTCAAGAATGAGAAATTTTTTTCATTGTCCCGATGGGAAAGAAAGTCCAATGTTTGACTAGTTTTTACTTTTCCATCACTCTTAACACCTATAGTGATACTATAATACCTACAAATCTAATGGCATCACATGAGCTAAGATGAAACAAGAAGAACTAGGGAAAAGAATTCCACGCTCTGTGAAGTATGTGAAGGCTAGGATGCCATTAAATAGAGGACAATGAAGCTAGGTGAAGATGAGGGATCCCATATAAAGTGTAAGCATAATGTTAAAGAAGATAGAAATGGTCAAGGCTTACAAAAATAAAGAATCAAAGAGAAGGAATGGAATAATTATTTCAAAGGTGAAAATGACTTGCAATGAACATTTGAAACCCCAATAGCAAATGTAAAATAGTTTCAAAATCTTGAATGCAATTCTTAAGGAATCACATCAAAGAAATGCAAAAAGCCTTCAAGAAAAGAGATGGTATCCTTAATCTCATGCCAGTTCTTGGATCCCTCAAACATCAACACTAGCACCATTCATGGAAACAAAAGTTTATTAACGTACATGCAGCAATTGATAATTATAGAAACTCACCCAAAACTATATTTAGGTGACCTTCTTGAGAAACCTTCATGCTTGGATTTTTTATTACTACTCAAAATACCTAAGGATAAGGATACATCAAAAAGACTTGCAACCGCATAATTATTTTGTATCATGCAATATATTTGTGGCTACACCCATTACTCAATTTCTCATCCATAGCCATAGGAGTATGAATCCTAACAGGCCAATTTATGCATTCCATGATAGATTTTGATCTTTTATTGTTCAAAATAATTTTTCACGATAAAGTCAAACCCAATGTTGGTTTCCCCAACCCATGCAATAAAGTGGCATGTCTTCAAAGAAAATAAAGAAGGCGATTTCGACATCATAACAAGCAAACAAACCCTTGTGTTGTCTCAACAATATCATAACAAACAAACTCTTACGTTATCTCAACAAGCCCCAATCGTTATACTATGTTCCACATCACAGACATTAAACAATAAAAGTGCCAACTTTGAATCCACAAACGACGATCACAAAGCCTCTAATGATTTCCATGATTGAGATAAAAGCATAAATAGATGTATTATCAAGTTTACCAGTGCTAATTACCCTTTCAATAAGGTCACAAATTTCTAGCACATTCTTCATTTAACAAGATCCATTGCTGAACTTATTATGGTTGCATTCAAATGCCAACAGTCATAACTAATCAACATCTACCAATTGGTACATTTATGAGAATCTTCGCATAAGGACTAGACTATATCAAGCATTCACGTTCCAACTTAGAAAAGTTTTCATCATCATAAGCAACATATTTAGTTAATCCTACAAGATTGACTGTATAAAAATTTGTCTATCATATATTCCACTATTGAATCCCTACACAAATCTTGTTTTGTCTTTTGAGAATATAACATTCATTTGTTTGGGTATCTTCATTTACATTCTAATTTTCCTCTTTCACTTGAAATCCATATTTTGAGTAATCTTCCCTTCCTCTTGAGGGTTGAGAACCCCCTTCCCAAACCAGAGTTCAGCCTCGTTGACTCTTCAAAATACAATCCTTGTTGAACATCAACATTTACCAAAATCATGGATACATGCAAAGTCAATTAAGGTTTTACAAAAATTTGAACTAATTCTATGTACATTCATAATAAAAGACATTGCCATGAGTCTTTGAGCTTCACATATTAATTTTATACATAATATCATACTAAAGTTTGACCACTATACATTCCTACCTGAAACTGGATATTAAACACCAGTATAATTAATCGATAACTTGGCATGTTTACTAGTCATTGTTGCTGAATGACATCAGTCTGAATGGCATCGTACATTGTGGCCAATAACCTGGCATATGTTCACTAGTCATTGTTGCTAAATGACATCAGTCTGAATGGCATCGTGCATTGTGGCCATCATGAATAAAGGTTTGCTGTGATCATATCTACGTCATTCAACTTATTAGAAAACATATGTATCCCTTCCTACATGTGCATCTTATTTGTTGGACTTGGTTTTAATTGCAAACAATATTCATACTCACGAGTACATAGGAATCTTGGCCATGCACGTCATGTTCCATGTTCAAGCACTCCCACAACCTTTTCCTATGTGCATAACATAGAAACAAAAAAGTACACTATTACCTATAATTTATGAACTTTCGTTAGACATTTCCTTGTTTGTTCTATGTGCTTATTCTTTCGGAATTTCCCTATATGAATCTCATTTCCTATTAAAAATGACGTGTCCATTAAACTCTCACACTTTTTACTTAAAAGTAATTGTTTGTACAAATGGTGACCATGACTTAAATCAACTTCTCACTTGCGATACTACTCGCTGAAGTGAGAAGCAGAGTAAGTGCAAAAAAAGAACAAGATCTCATGCGTACATGAATTCATACAAAGTAAAAGAAACATAATCGTAGCCTTAGTATTATATATCTACAAGCACAACACGTTTACTGAAAAATGAAACACAAGAATGATGCTTTGTTGTAAGGAACTCAATGCCTTAAAAACACCCAAGTTCGATATTTATAAAGTACCGACTCAATAAAACTATAACATGTCCATCTTTCTCAGCATACACATTAATAATCTCTTTAAAACATTGTAGACTTCCCAATTGTACATGATCCTAACATCAAATTTTTGTATTGGCACAATAATGCAATTAACTTTTCTGAAAAGACAGGTGCTAGAAACCACTCATGGAAGTGCTCTATTTTCCCACTCACATAATTATGGAGAAGCAAAATTGAGTGGTAATGACCAGTTGCCAAGATTGTTCTGAATTGCACGTGAAGAGCAAGAAGTTCTACAACTTAAGTGTGAAACTCCTGAACATTTATGATTATGATTATATCAACGAATTCTCCAAAGTGACTGCAACATTACCTGAAAGCAATGATGCTGCAGAGAACCACAATCAGCCTACCTATAGCAAGTTTGGACTAAGCCCATAAAAGTCCACTTAAGCACACCTGGTATTCTAATTTTTGAAAGCAATGGTCTAGATAAAGAAAAAAATACATTCAAAATTCAGTTTTGCCAGAAACAGCGAAAATGGACAAAATCCTCATATGGGCGGCTCATCACAGGCTTGACAATACAGATTTTAGTCAGCATGAACATGACATACTATGGGGCCCCTCAAATGCTCAATTTGCCACAAATTTAATTGACAACTGCACATTTCCCTCTTCCTCACACTTCCAAATTTGTTGTCTCACTGTTCTCACACTCGATGAATTAGCCTGATATTTAATTTACAGTCGCACTGGGACATTCTACTAGAATAGTTTGTATAATCAATGTAAGGTGATATCATAACAGTCATAACAACACAGAATCTAAACATTCACAATCTTTTTATCCTTCAGAAATACACACAAGGAACAGAACCGAGGTTAAAATAAACATCAAACACATGACAAGAATGCTCTCTCTTTGTTAATTTGCTTGCATGCATACATCTGAAGAACTTGAATGGCAAAACTAGCAAGCCCATTATATCTGCATGACGCATGTATAGGTTGTGCAGATATGATGTGCATAAGCAGGAAAAAAACATAAAATCTGATAAAAATATAACATAGAACCGAGACTGGAATAACATTATAACATGAAAAACATACAAGGAACAGAACCGAGGTTAAAAGAAACATCAAACACATCACAAGAATGCTCTCTTTGTTAATTTGCTTGCATGCATACATCTGAAGAACTTGAATGGCAAAACTAGCAAGCCCATTATATCGGCGTGACGCATGTATAGGTTGTGCAGATATGATGTGCATAAGCAGAACAAAACATAAAATCTGATAAAAATGTAACATAGAACCGAGACTGGAATAACATTATACCATGAAAAACATATCCTATGGTTGTCACTTCGCTTACAATCATGCAAGTCAAAGAAACTCCTATGGTCAAAGTAATAAGTCCACTATGTCAACCCATTATGTAGTACTTAGATTCATCATAGGTTGTGCTAATAGGCTGTACATAAACCAGATAAAGCATAATATTTATTTGATTTTCTGAGTCAAGGATGGGGGCCCCAGGCCGCTTACCCACTCAGAAGGCAGAATCTATCCGCTGCTGCATCTTCCGAAGAAGACTAAATAAAACATAATATGTGCTTAAAAACCATCCCAACAATTTCTGCTCAGAAAAAAAAGCTATGGATGTAATGCACATATCTGCATTCACAAAACTTCGTTGAATCCCATTCACACAATCTGTAACTGCCTACCTACTAAACAATAAGCTTGTTGTTACAAGGCAGACAAGCACTCATAAATCTCCAATCTGGTCGTCAGTCACAAAAATCCTAAGACACAAAGTACTTCATTGCTTATCATATCTTTGACATCCACAGAGTAAGAGGTAGGTTTGTTACCACGATGTATAATGACACATACAGACTCAGCAACAATCTCTTAAAAGCTATAAGCCTGATAAGTACAGAAAATCACACCCCAATCCACTCAACAATAGCTGCACACCTTTTCACCAGAATCTTCAATGCAATGACTTCTCCAATCAAAGAAATTTGACCTCGACATGTAATTCTGGCTCTTATGAGTATACCACGTGCACTTTTCAAATCAATTTCCTTGTTGCTTCTCATGTCCGAATTCCAATCATGCAATATCTGCATAAGTTAACTTGAGTGAAACATAATATTCAAAGCTGCAAACCATCAACTTTAAGAACTTTCCTTACAAAAATGAGCACAACAAATATATACCAAGGAGTTGTCAGCCAGTCTAACTCAATGCCTTGCATTCTTTCTAGTAACTAGTCCATCTAATAACGCCGTTTTGTTGGACTGCGTGAACGATGTCCTCGAGGAGACCTACATTAACAATACCCATCTTTGTAGGCAACTATTGACTTTAAAACACCTAATCTTGTGGCAAACACACTAACCTCTTTCTAACGTTTGCACGTCGAAGAGGCCCACTGCTAAAAGCCCAATCCACATTAATAGTCTGCGTTAATAACTTTGCCCCATTCATCTGATTTATTGCAGCCTGTGCTTCTTGCTTCTTTTCATATTCAATCAAGGCATATCCCTGAGAGCAAAAACAATAAAAAACAATTCAAAGAAAAACTGGACTTCTTTCTCAATACTGAAAAGGTGCAATATGTAAGTTTGTTTGCACTCATTGCCCGGCAAGTAAGAAGAAAAGATATTTATGTCATTCGAAATTTGCACAAGCCTCTCATTTAGGATATTTATCATCACCAAGACTTCTCTGACTAAACTTGAATACACATTGCATGACTTGGAGGGCAAAGTGACCATGTGAGCCTCCTTGTCCTAACAAGGAGAAGATACCCACAAAGGCTTTTGGTGAAAGATCTAGATGCATGGGATACGCAAGGGGAAGAAGGTGAATACAAGGGCTTAAGTTAGAAGCTGAGCATATCAATCACGATCAGGCTCACAACACCCACATGC
Organism: Ceratopteris richardii; assembly: GCA_020310875.1. Classification (NCBI taxonomy): domain Eukaryota; kingdom Viridiplantae; phylum Streptophyta; class Polypodiopsida; order Polypodiales; family Pteridaceae; genus Ceratopteris; species Ceratopteris richardii. The sequence goes on from CM035406.1 coordinate 215,592,620, forward strand.
ATCATATTCATTAACTGACTCTAAAGCAGACATAAAACATGAACTCTTAGAAGTGAGTCCAGAAACACTTAAAAATAAAACATGAGAGATAAATATTCATGACTATCACTTAGTATGAAGATTCATACCCTGCACATTACATCAAAGTGATTCAGGACACCAAAAAAACACATCTCCAAGCAGACAATCATCAAGAAAAATGAATGGCAGAGCATAATACCTTCACATATCCAGTTCTTCGATCTAAATTAAGGTGCAGATTCTTGATTTCACCAAACTCACCAAAAGCTTCATGCAGGTCATCTTCCTGTGCCTCTTCATGGACCCCTGTAACTAAAATTATCCACCCCTCGATTGCTGCAAGAAACCAACATATGTCATGCAGGTAAGCCAGAAATCTTTCAAATTATTAAAAGATCAATATATCTGAATCTGGGAAGCACTGAAATTCACCAAACAGGAAAGAGATATAACCACACATTTATACGAGTATGCTGACATATCAGGAGATCTGAGTTCAATAAGCTAAGACAGACTGATTTCAAAAGAACCTGAAGAGAAAAGAAAGTGAGAAAGAGAGGGAAAAATGAACCTTCAAGCAAATGATGAACTAAGCAATGAAAATTCAAAGACAAATATTGGTTACAGAAATACATACATTCATTATTTTCCAAACAAGTAACAAATGCATCCACTTTAAAACAACAGACAAATGGCATACTCACTCAAATACACGTGCACTAGATATTTCCTGCAATGGGAAAGGCGTCATGTGCAAGAAATCAAGTAAATGACAGGACAATCTACGCAAATAAATGCATAGTACAAGTGCATTGGATGTCCTAAAATGAAAAAATGCCACTTATAGGAAACTTACTGCACTGCTTGCCCAGTCTGGGTTGACTTTCTGGACTTCCTGCTATTTATGGGATAAAGGATTAAAGGCAAGATTTCGTGTGCCATCCCTTTCCGCTCCAAATAGACACCATCTTTGTATTCTATGGAATTCCAGAAGACCCTTTCCTACTTACTCACAATCTATGTGGAAGACATTGGTGAGGCACATGTGCATCTTAACTAGGAAAACTTAATGGGAGCCTGTTTCATTGCAGGAAACTTGGCCAATTTTTGCAATCATGTCCGACTCTTCATGGGAAAGATGCCCTAATAGTTCCCACATACCCAGCTAGTTCAAACTTCGATCCAACGTCCACAAAAGCATGTGTTTGGCAAACCCCGAACTCCCACTCCTCTTCAACAGCTAAAAGTTCAATAATAAAGGACCCTGGTGGTGGATAAAGGGAAATCAGTAGCAGACAAAGAGAAATCAGTGATTAACCAAACAACTTCTGACCTGACTTCTGACCCTGCTTCCTATTGTAATACTCTGCTGGCAGGATCCTTGAAACCTAAACCTCCCACTTCAGGAGCTACTATGGTGAAAGTTGAAACGTACAAATGTTACTCAGAAGTCAGCATATGAGGATGGTTTTTACCTGGTTACATATAATCGTGAATGCGGTAAAGATCCTTCTTTACTGTCGTCCATCTTTATAAGAATGCCCACTTCAGAATATGCATCTATACTGGAATTTCATTTCAATGTAAATGGACTCCAGACAGAAGATGCACCTACTCTAGTGGATGAGGAGGTTGCTCCTACCAATCTCATCAATAAGCTTCCTATGAACGTTCAAGGCATAGGCACTTCTACCAAATGGAAGATTATCTTATCATGGCTTGTAAGATATAATGCGGATATTCATTGTATTCAGAGCATAAACTTCACGGTAAGAAGAACAATCTGGAACTTACCACACATTCATGTGCTACATATGCCAGGGTCCAGTACTTTGTCAGCTTTCCTACTCTGAATGTGTATGTACTGTTCTACATTGAACCATGTGTCGTATAAGGATCCCATTGGTCACCTTCTCATATGTACATTTGTGGAATGGAGGATGACTCATTTCATCATCAGTGTAACCCATAGTGGAAAGCAACGTTTTAGCAACGGCAATGGCAACAGGTAGCAACGAGGGCAACGTCTGGACCTGGGCGTTGCGATAAAGTTATTTATTTCGAAGTGTATATATGTATTTTTCACGTATTTTGGGTCCTATGATATGTAATAAGGTGGGATATGACTATATATACCATAAAATACATATTACAATATAAGATATATCATAAATAATAGAGATTATCAATCTAACTTGGTCATGACTCGTGAGTCATGAGTCACGACTCGCGACTTCGGACTGATGATTGGTTAGTGGTCACTCGTTACATCATTCATGTCACATGATCATAATATTAAAGTTTTAACATGTTACATCCATCAATTATCTATCAATGATCTGATTAAATAACATCTAACATGTCGCATGAATCATGATACATGATACATCATAAATTATAAGATTTAACATCAATAATCATGACACCATCATCTAGATTCTAACAACATAAAATGATCATAACATTTAACACCTAACTTTCAAGTTTCTAGTTTCTAAGTTCTAACTTTTAACAAATTATAATAAACAACATGATTCATAACATAAATGATAACACCTCGCACCATACATGTCACATGATCATATCGTTGTTGATACATCAAAATAAAAACATAGAGAATCACTATGACAAATGATAAATCATAAATCATATGAATCATGAATCATCGTTTCGGGCTTAAGGGAGAGGGTAGAAATTTTTGTTTGCAATGCAACACGTTGCATACGTCGCAACGCAACACCGTTGCATTGCGAACGTTGCAGACGCTACAAAACGTGTTGCGTTGCAACTATGGTGTATCCGGACATGATTTCTATGCTGATCTTTCCAGATTATGGGATACTTTGTCTGCCTTCCTCCCGCAAGCTACTCTACTATAGGGCCCTCTGATATGTTTGCCATTAAACTGCTGCACGACAATCTTGTATACAATCCGCTGGCTTTATGGAATTGTGGCCCTTGAAATACCATCTATTCAAGGTTACACTTTCCAATTACAATCGAATTATTAAGCTTGGTGTGCATGGATTGCATTTATTACTCTAGCGATCTCTTGCACATCTTTATTATTGGGATATACCACTTGTTACTAATCTCCATGGTTCTGACCATGCTCCTGAGTCCTCTCATGCTTCATCTATGAGACCCATATTTTCACATTGCCAGCTTCGTCTCGTTGTATGCTTCTCAACATTGATAATGCAATTATGGAATGCCTTTTCTTTGTAACAAGGTTAGGAATTTGATCTATTCAATTTCAGAAATGCAATACTCTGATGTCATGCATTGGGACTACCTTCCTTTAAGAATGCAAGATGTCATGTGATAATGGTAAGCTAAAAATTAATTTGCTCAACTAGAAATTTTTTCAATTGTGTGCCCAAGCGTCCTAGGTATGACCCCAAATTCACCAAGTGATGGGGACGGGTCCCTGGAATGGTGGTCTCCGGAGGACAAGGATGGAGCCTAGGGTGTCCCGGGAACATATCCCATGGATGGCACTAGAAAAATGCTGATTATAAACATCAAATGAAAGTAATGCACAATGAATTTGTTAAATATGAAAGGACCAATAAGAACAAAACTATAGAAAAGCAATGTTCTTCAAGTAGAAACATGTATGAAGCACATTGAAGTTTGAACATTCCGAATTGCCATATATATTTCATCATCTCAAAAAAAAGGATCTACATCATCACCATCATCATATAAAAATATCATATACATATTGTATTACCATGAGCATTGAGAACAAAAAAAAAGTTACATCACACTATGGATCGACCAAAACAACTACTGTAGATTCCAAAAAGTAAAACCAACAAATCTAGAGACTACCACATAAATATAGTGACTATGGAGAAAAGAGAAAAAGGATGAAGAGAGGGCTAAGAGGGTGGAGAGGGTTGTACATATGGTTGAAGGTAGCTCAAACTCCATACAGATGACACCCAAGGAGAAAAATTGAAGGGAACAATGGCCTCTATATACGGGTTGTATATATGGCTCAAGATAGCTCAAACTCCATACAGATGACACCCAAGGAGAAAAATTGAAAGGAGCAATGGCCTCTATTTATGGTTGCTTATGGCCCTCAAGAAGGTTATTGGACTTGTAACATTGACTTTAGAAACTCTAAAAGAGAGGGCAAAAAAATTTGAAGTTTTCTGGCAAAAAAAATCGTCCCAACACTAGCGGTTTCGAATTTCCATCCCCAAACATGCTCATCACAAGAAACTGTCCCCGGGACGGGTTTCTGACAGGTGTAAGGGGATGCAAGCAGTCTCAATTAGGTATACCTAGGAATTAGCGTGAGGGGACGGAGTCCCGACATCCCTATGACCCGAGGATGCGTCTCCGTGTGACTTTGTATGGCACTCTTAAATTTCGATAGAATGATATGTAGATACCTAATAATCCTACATTGTTAAAGTAGTGTACATTACTTCAATGCTTTGAGCACTTGCCAACCTCTCAATCATAGTCAATGATATGCAATAGAGTTCCTTCTCTCCCATGTCAAGCCATCATCGTTTCCTCTGATATTGAAGATGGTAATGTAGTTCTCATCCCTAAAGTTAGGCATCTTATGTGAACTTTCTCATTGGCATCCTATTACCTTGCTTGGAATTTTATATAAAATTATCCGTAAGGTTCCTACATTTGCTTAAAAAAACTTAAGCAAAAATGGTTCACCAAGCTCAACATGGGTTCACACTTGGATGCTCAATTTATGACAAGGTTGTCTCGGATATGCCTCTCTTGATATGTTGAACATTGCCATCTAAATTTGCTTATTGAAACGGACCTTTTGACTTTAAAAGGGACATGATCCAATTAATCTTCAATGCTTTCACCAAATACTTGTTGCCTACTTTACCTGCACTCGTGGACACAGACAATCAAATAAAAAACAAGAAGCTAGAATGCTCTTGCAACCGACATCGAGACCTTATTGGCCCTAAAGGTTGGCGCCCCTTGTGCTAATTTTTTTAAATATTATCAAATTGAATATAAGCTAGCTAAAATTTACGAGTTGTCAAAGAATTTTAGCACTTTGAAAATCTCTTCCTTATTTTGCTCTTAAACAGTTGCACAAGGTCCTCCAAGCTTTCCAAAAACTATCAGAGCATCAATTCGTTGATTTGGAAACCAAACTCTAAACCTGAAAAAAAAAAAAACACAAAAGGCTGCAAATCTCTGTCCAACAATCCATTTTGCATGTCGGTTTGTTCCTAAACATAACTTATGGCCTTTTGCACCTTTTGGGATACTTACTCCAAATTTTCCCCAAGATTTCTTGTGAGAAATATAAAAGAAACAGAGCTTCCAAAGCAAGTACTTGTTTTGGATTAACAATTAGCTCCTCTAATACTTGCTCAAGAGGCTCTTGCCAAAGCAATGGAGCATAAACCCACAATTCTGTACATTCAAGTGAAGAGCTCTTGAGCAAGGCATCACATTTATGTAATTAGAGAGAGAAAGGGGGTCAGTAAGCGCAAAGCATCATTGTACATAGATCAGAGGAGAAAATAAGCTTTCCATTAAAGCTTGAAAATCCACTTAGAATAAGCATGAAGGAAGGCATTCTCTAAATATCCACTCCCAATTTTCGCTCTGTCTCGAAGACTTCTTGCATTCGCAACACTTGGCAACTTTTTAAGCCATTTCCTCCTAAAAATGCTCTAGTCCAAAAATGCCTGAATCCGTCAAGAATTTGACATGGCTTCTTTGGAGAAAATCAATCCCCTTGGCATTTCACCAACAATGATGTGAACACATTCTTAGAACCAAAAATAGCAACTCCCTAAAATTTAGGGGATGTGACCATTGCATTCCCACTGGTGCAAAGACCAACTTTGAACACTAGCAATACATCTAAAAATGCAATTTATTCCATGAAACCGTGACTCATCGGTGATCCCACCCAATGGTGTGCACCTTCTCTAAAGGCCCTTGGCATTTAGAGAAAATCAATCCCCTTGGCATTTCACCAACAATGATGTGAACACATTCTTAGAACCAAAAATAGCAACTCCCTAAAATTTAGGGGATGTGACCATTGCATTCCCACTGGTGCAAAGACCAACTTTGAACACTAGCAATACATCTAAAAATGCAATTTATTCCATGAAACCGTGACTCATCGGTGATCCCACCCAATGGTGTGCACCTTCTCTAAAGGCCCAGATAAACATCCCAACGCCACTAACTCCTCCAAACTCAATGCTTAACCAATCTGGCATTGTATGTTCACTCTTGTATATTGTATGTTCACTCTTGTACATTGACACTTTTACAATTATCAAGAAAATAATAATAATAACATCAAGAAATAATCAAACTTTGAAAGCAAAAAAATAAGCTATACATCCATAATCCATTAGCTCCGTACCTACACTTGTTCATATAAACACAAAAGAGGCCGTGAAGAGCTACGCCTTGATTGCTCCAAACTCCAAGGAAATGAGCTCTTATATGAGGAGAGAGAAAGAGGGAGAGAGCTCCTCATAGAAAAAAAATGATGAACTACATACAAGTTTTCTAAAAGTCCTTATCTTGAAATGTGAATTAGTCCTTAGTTTTATTAAATGAAGACTTTGTTCACATGGCTAATTGTGAATAAGATAAAGTGACCATAAGTCAGCTCCTCATAGAAAAAAAATGATGAACTACATACAAGTTTTCTAAAAGTCCTTATCTTGAAATGTGAATTAGGTCCTTAGTTTTATTAAATGAAGACTTTGTTCACATGGCTAATTGTGAATAAGATAAAGTGACCATAAGTCATTAAAAATTATATAAATATCTATAACTCCTCTATTTGGGGGGCCAAAAAACATAATAAAGATATATCTTGAAGCTCTTAAATATAATTATCATTGGGACGAATCAAAATATTAAAAAAAAAAATCATTGGGGGCTTTATTCCCAACAATTTCCCCCTTAAAGAGCTAAGGATGCTCCTTTAAGCTAAGTAACTCCCAACATTTGCATACATAACTGATGTTGTGCCTTGGGTAGGCACTTAGTGAGAGTATTGCAAGATTCTATGCAATGTTGACCTTGATCAAAGTGATCAAGCTATCCTCAACACCTCTCCAAAGAAGTAATCCGACACATCTACATGCTTTCTCCAGGCATGAAATATGGCATTCTTTGCAAAACATACTGTCTCTGACTATCAATGCTAAGGACAAGTGCCTTGTCACTCAAACAAAAGTCACTACATACATGCGATAACCAAATGGCTTCTTTGAAAGCCTCTGTAGCTGAGAATATTTAGCCTCTATACTAGATAGTGCTACTATCCTCCAAAGTCATGAGCACCATAAGATAGCACTTCTTGCAAGAGTATGCATATCCACTTATGGATTTATGTACGTCCACTAATGTTTTACATGTATCCACATCACTAGCAATGTCAGAATCTTGAAATCCTTTCAACTCCAATGGACCCTTCTCATAACATCGACTACTCTCCTTCCAAGCATCTCATGATGGACTTCATCGAATCCCAATGTGCCCTACTTGGGTGAGCCATAAATCTGCTCAAAGCTCCCACTGCATGAGCTATGTCAAACGTAGTATGTTCATTGTATACATAAGTGAACCACAAGCTGATGCATATGGAATACTTTTGATGTCATTGGCTGCTTTGTCATCCTTTGGGCAATAACCCTCGAAAAGCTTCATGTATGGTTGCAATGGCACTCTAAGAGGCTTTCCATCAGCCATGCAAAATCTGTCCAGCATTTTTGCAATGTAATTTTCTTGTGACAAATACAATGTGTGCTGCTGTCTTTGTCTTTTTATCATATCATCCCAAGGATATCTTCAGTTTCTCCAAGGTCTTTCATTGAGAATGTAGAGTCCAGGTGCTGTTATAGATCATTCAGAGTGCTTTTTTTCTTCCCAGCAGAAGCATATCATCTACATACAGCACTAGAATGATTGGGATGTCATCATTATCCTTTTTGGTGTACAAATAGAGATTTGCATGGATTCTTCTCAACCCATGTTTGAGCATGAATGCATCAAAATTATTAAACCATTGCATCGGGGCTTGTTTCTGCCCATACAACCTCCTTTTCAGCTTGCATTCTAGATGCTTTTTTCAGGAAAGGCATATCCTTCTAGTTGTTTCATGTACAACTCTTCATTTAAATCATCATGCAAAAAGGCTTTTTTAACATCCATTTGGAATAACTCCAAACCCAATGCAGCCATGAGAGCAAATAACACTTGCGATGTGGTCATTTTTATAACCGGAGAGAATCTTTCTTGTAAGTCTCTACCCTCCTTTAGGGCCTATCCCTTTGCAACCAGCCTTGCTTTGTACTTGGATTTACCATCAACATCCTTGCTTTTACACACCCATTTGTTAGGAACAGCTTTCCTACCTATTCTTGTATGGCTAACTCCCAATTCTTCTGCTCGCATGATCTTTGTCTCTTTGTAAGTGAGAGGCTCATCCTCATCAAATAACATGATATAATGTACGGCGGGGTCATATATGTTCACAACCCTCCTAAATCATGTAGATCTTTGCACCTAATGATCAACATTCTCTGGCATTGGATCTACATCAAGACGTATGGCATCATGCTCATGGTTGTTGTGCATCAATTTCCAGCCTAGTTTTTAACATAAAATGTTAGCTGCAAATTTCAATCAGGAACCTCCATGTGTTGCCAATTATCTTCAAGCTCAAAGACCACTGGTTCATCTTTCTTCCAGCCCTATGTGGTGCATCCTAAGGGTACAAATCAGGCCTAATGTGTGGCTGGTCATGCTCAAATTTCACTCCCTTATTCTTACCTATAGAGGCATATTCTTGCTTCATTAAATACATTATCCCGACTTCGAACAACCTTTCTATGCTAAGGAAGCCATATTCTATAACCCCTTTCACCTTCATCACCATAACCCATGAAAATGCCTATCATGGACTTTGCATCTAACTTGCTCCTCAACTCAAACCTTACGTACACAAAAGCATCACATCCAAAGATGTGTAGATACTAAATGGTCATATGAAGCTGATTAGCCGGACAAAACCTCTTCAGGGATGCCACCTTTTAAGAACATGTGAGGGGATCGATTACAAACATGACTTGCAGTTTTGAAAGCCTCTCCCCAAAGCATGTGAGGGAGATTAGTTATGGATAGCATTCCGCCACACCATTAGAAGAGGGTTGTATGCAACAATGTAAACCCCTCTTTATGCCATTCATTTCGCAAAACTTTGAGAATTCACCACTTGTGGACTCACTCCCATTTCTTTGCAAAGGCATTTTAATTTCTTATCTATTCAAGTGGTCACAAATGCATGGAAATTCCTAAATGGAGCAAAAATTTTTGTTAACATATTTCGACAATGATGTCGATGAACACACTCAAGGACCCTAGGGGCACATTTTTACCTCTTTAGGAGGTTTTTTTCCACCCCAAGAAAGGAAGTGCCTCGGACAGCCCACAATTGGCCAAGCCCTTTTACCTAAAGGCCCCATCTTCATGTCCTTTGAGTTTGAGGACATAACACAATTTCCTCCTTTTCTACATACCCTCTGAAAGTTGATTATATATTGGAAACACTCAAGCAAGTCCCTTGATTTTTACGCATGCTCTTGATCACTTTGGTAACCCATTGGGTTTCAAAAACACTCAAAACTCAATTCCTTCCTTTCACACATATTCTTTAAAAACCAATGTGTCTTGTACTTAGGACCTACCAACATAAAATCCCACTCACATACAGCTATTTGTTTCAAACAACTTCCCTTGTTTTGGATGATTCAACAAGTCAAAAAGCTAAATAAAAAGTTTTGTGTCACACATTCAACTAATCTACACACGTTAAGCTTGATTGTCTTATTAAAGATACCTAAGGCATCTTTCTTAAAATAATTGATAATATATCTTAAAGGAAATCTAAGCTAAAGCTATAATATCAAAGGCAAGGATGGAGTAAGTAGCCCTCGTAGAGATATCTAGCTTCATATCACTTAGGTCTCATGCAAAACTCGAAACATCCCCACACCCATCAAGCATGATTAAATTTTATACATCATAGTTACATAATTCATCATTATGGCATAAACAAAATCTTCTTTACCGCTTTATCCTAATAGTTTTTAAGTCTGAAAACACTTAGCAATCCCCTTAAACTCGATAACAAAAAATTAATTAAAGAAAATAATTATCTCTAAAATCCATGTTAGCATCTGCTGAGACCTCCAACTCGACAAAGATACCGACAAAAAGAATGGCACATCTACAATGCACATAAAAGATATGCTGAGATGCATATATCTAAAAAACATGAAATGGACTTTTTCTTCCAGCATAAGATCTAAGACCCTTGTGTCTAAAGAAACTGCTGTGTATTCCCAGTCTTGCCAAAACTTTGCGACTACATTTATTTAATGCCTGAGTGGAGCGCAACTTCCAGGTAGCAAGATATATTTCATATCAGGATGAAGCATAGCAAATCCGAACTTCTGATAATCAAAATAGAGAATAATCCCCAGAAAACTTGCCTGAGGACGGAAAAACCGCACACATACAATGAAAAGAAAAACCGATCATACGTACATTTCTGCGGACCAGGACCACCATCAGAATATAAAGATTCGAACTCTTTTCCAGAAAACCGATTAGGAAGTTCTGCATCCGCTCTGTCCCGGAATCCACGGCCTTTTGTCTTCTTGAAGGAGCCAAAGCCAGCTTGAGAGGTACCAGCAGAACCAGAGGTGATAGTGGACTTCAGCTTTGGAGCAGCCGGCATCGGCACCGCTTCGCCTTCATCCATTGCCGTGTCCTCGTCGAGAAGGTCGTCTTCGACGTCTGGCTCGAAATCTACGGCATCCATATCCTGCGTCGCCATTCCTCCTGCGTATGATAGCGAAACTAGGGCTTCCTGCTGCACTTCCCAGAAACTAATTGTTCAGGAAACAGACCAAATCGACGAGGAGCATGCTAGGAATACTCGTATGGAAATCACACAATAAAATGCTGAGTAAAAATGATGCTTTGTGATTCGGATTCTTCCTCCGAGGATATTAGTGTTTAAAATTGATGCCCAAATTGGTACGTTCGGCATCCTTTTGTCCAGTATTTATATAGGACATTTCTAAAGAAGTCTTGAAGTTAGCCATTCAAACTATAGTATACAAACATTGTATGTGCATGTATATATTCTACATCTATTCTATTCTATGTGCATATTGAAATATACTATACATCTTTTAGGTAGTGTAATTGCATTACACAATGATTTAAAATGGGATCATTTGTACAGTTGTTCTTTCAAAATTGATGCTCGGGGAGTAGGTGCATGTCGAACCTCCATTTTAAAAACTTCACACTCCATGCTTAATTTTTCATGTGAGAAGAGAAGTCAAAGCTTCAAAGTTTAATGTCCATTGTCCAAAAAGGCTTTCAAATTCTTTGACATTATTTATCAGGCTTTGGTATTTTATAAAAGCTTACAAGTCACACAGAGAAAGCAAAGGGACTCTAACTCACTGTGCAATGTTACCATATATTTAACTCATCAATGGTCACTTAACTATCACCTATCATCCAAAAGTATTGATGGGACTTTTCATTACATCAATCTTCACTTCTTTACCTACTTTGTCTTGCAAGTTGCACTCTCTCTAATGGTTCCTGCTAAGAAGAGATGAGATGACTCACTATAACAATAGTTCACTCCTAAATAAATTCTACATTTTTAACTAGAAGCTACAAAGAAAGTGTGTGAGTTTGAGTGGATTCAAGTCACATTAAACTCGATTGAATGCTTCAAAGTCTATGGAGATCAAAACAAGTTTATTAGAGTAGAGAGTGGAGATTGATAATGTTTGGGTTTTATAAATACATGATATTAAGCTTTAAGGAGGTTCCAAAATTTCTGAGATAGAGGTAAGATTTGTTTAAGCCTCTAGGAATTGCCAACTCTTTCATGTGAATTCAGGTCTACATGTAAGAACAAAAAGCAAGTTATCAAGCGGTTACGGCATTGCAAAAGAAAAAATGTACGTATTATAAGGGAACTCATATTTTCGCTTGATAATCAATCTAGATTTAGCTTTTATAGTGAGTCTATAATTGTATAAATTATTTTCAAAAATGGGAGCCTAAGTAGAGTTTCGAAGAGTATTTTGGAGATCTATACGATCAATACATAGATATGGTTGTAGTTTTTTTTTTTCAAAAGGAAGTTTGGCAATAGCCTACTCTCTCAAAATTTAATTAATAGAAAGAACAATTGTACAAGTGAACGGTCTTAGTACCTATGGGACTCCTTGAATCCAACAAAGCAGGGGCTGCTTAAAACTTGGTAGAGGACATTACAAAGAAGGTTGATAACCCTTTCATCCCCCTCATAGGGGGGGCGCTTGCTTTTGATCTTGTTTTTCTTAGGGAAAAACACTCTATGATGTCTAAAAGATGGGGGCTTCTTATAATTTTTTTGCTTAAGAGGAAAAGAGGTTTTTCGATTGACCATTTTTTGGGAGGGCTACCAAAGTTGGCGGCACACCTCTCTTTCCAGATCTTCCAGAGGGTCTCACCTCTTATAGCATTCCACACTACTAAGGAACAACCGAATGCTTCACCCAATAATGCTTGCTTCCAGTTGATTTGTCCCTATAGCAACATAATTCCCCCTGAGGGTCCGCTAGATAGACATTGAATTAGGGCATGAAAAGAAGAGTTGTCCCAAGTCCTCATTGCCATGAAGCATCATTTGCATCATGGAAGGGCACTGCAAAATTTGTTCGCGTTTACATTCTGGTGGAGGATTTGCCACATAAGAACCAATTTTTTAACCTCGATGAGCGGATGCCAAGGGGGTTGGAACGGAGGAAAAGACATGACTTTACACATGTCTCAAAAAGTGCAAATCATGCAAGAGGGCATTTTTGATCCCTCTTGAAAGATATCATATGTGATCTAAATTTCTTGTTTTTTATTCATATATGTTTTTTGGAGTTACAAATATATAGCTTCAAAGTGGAGAATTTATCTCCAAGATAACTTTGGGGAGCATCCAAGTAGTTGTTGACGACATGATTTCTCCTACATCATTTCCATTTGTATCCGCATGACTGCATCTCCATTTTGCATCCAAGAGGCACTCCATTTCCATTTTATTTCCATTTTATATTGTATCTCTTTTATATTTGGGTACTTTGCCATTTGCTTCTGCCTGTGTATTCATTCTTCATCAAGGGGAATTATCCCACATATGATGTACTTTGGATAGCACCCTTCAACCTATATAAGGAGAGCTTCTCCTCCCATTTGTACTTGGTCAGAAGCTTGAGGTGCCTACTCCATATTATTGGCAAGCTCACTTTAATCCATGTGAGTTTTCCCATTTCATGGTCTAATCACGTTTGAGTCTTACACTCTTTCATTTTGTGAGTACACTCTTCTTTTCATTTTGCTTATGCACATGTACTCTCTACATGGTATCAAAGCTCTAGGTGGAGGTCTCAATAGTGCATTTGGTGGTCATTTTGGTGGTGGTGCTAGTAGAGCTTGGTAGTGTGGATCTCCACTTATTGGGAGATGTCCTTTTGCCATCATTTTATGCTCTCTTTGGGTTGTACATTGCCCATTTTTCACCTTCCCACCCTTTCTTTCATCATATTTACACCCTCTTTTCCCATTTTTCCCTCCCTCCCACCCACCCCTCGTTTGTGGAAACTTTTGATGATTTTCTTCATTTTTGTGGGCATCTTGTGGAAATGATTGTCACTCTCATGTCATTAAAGTGTTTATAAACACTATTGTGCCACCTCACAATCATCTCCATCATTGTTTTTATTATTGTTCATTACTCTCTTATGCTCTGAAGAGCACTTTGTACAATTCGTGCTTGTTGTTCCTCATTGTGCACCCCTATGACCCTCGACAAAGGCTATAGCACACTGAGGTCTCCCCATCGAAGGCAAAGGAAAAGTTCAAATAATCAATCATCATGGGGAGTGTAAAGCTTTATCCAATGTATTGTTTGTCCCAAATTTGTGCGTGAACTACTCTCAATTAAGGCCATCACTGACCATCACAAATGAAAGATCTTAATTAGCTACCTGCCGCTCACCTCTCAATCTTAAATAGCCCTTGCCCTTGACACATCTAGAGTCTTCTCTAAGGTCCAAACACCCCTCATATGGCCACTCTTAGGAGATGGAATAACCTCAAAGACTCATGCTAGAGCCTTCGCTCCCCCGAGCTCTGGTCCTTGACTCGGTTAGGGTCCTTGACCAAAATGTAGGTAGACCATGGAGGTCTAGATAAATCTAACACTCTCTCCCCCTTCTAGAGATCATTGTCCTCAATGATCAAGGAAGGAAAGTGTTTGCAAATTGGAGCTTCTGATTCCCAAGTAGCATTTGTGAGTGGATGGCTTGTCCATGCTACTAAATACTCTAGAACGGAGTAGTTGAATAGCTTTTGCTCCCTCTTATCAAGGACTTGAAATGAAACATTTGGCTTAGATATTCTATCTTCTAAAGCAACTAAACCATCTACATAATTCTCATCTCAAGAAATGTATGGTCTCAACTTGCTAACATGAAAAACTTGGTGAACTTTGTAATCATCTCGCAATTGTAATTTGTATGGGACATCACTAATCTTCTTGATGAGTATCCAAGGTCCACGAAATCTAGGGGATAACTTGGGTTTTTGGCCCATTGTGAGTGATGAATGAAGTGAAACCTGTAAAAACACATGGTCTCCCTCTTGAAATGTTCATGGTGTGCAATGTTGATCTACAAATATGCTTTCATCCTCTCAATAGCTTGCTAAAGATTGAACTGAGCTATTTTCAAGTTAGCTTGCATATCTATAAGGAACTGTGAAGCATTGGGAGATTTTCTAGGTAACCCAATGGTAGCTAGATTGTGGGGACTCAGCTGATAAATCACCTCAAAAGGCGCCAACTTAGAAGTCTTTGTTTCCAATTGTTATAAGCAAACTCAACTAATGTGAGAAAACTATCCCAAACTATCTTTTTCTCTAAAACATATGCCTATAGCATATCTTCTCTTTCAGTTTGATCGTCTGTCTATGGATGCTCTCCACTACTCATCTTGCATTGAACTTAAAGTTTTTTCAACACATACTTCCATTCCTGTAAACCTCGGATCCCTCTCTAAGACTATGGATTTAGGTCAACCATGAAGTTTAAAAATATTCTAAATAAATAGTTCCAAAACTTGCGAAGCCTCCAGTGATTCCTTTGTAGGAACAAAGTGTGCCACTTTGCTCAAACGATCGACCACCACAAGAATAACATTCTTCTGTCGTGGTGTCCTAGGTAAACCCATTATGAACTCCATGGAAATACTCTCTCAATAGTACTGCAGTATTTCTAATGGTTGTAGCAGATGTGGAGGATTGATCCTCTCTACTTTGTTCATTTGATGTTTAAAATATTGACTTACATAATTGTTTACATCTCTGCTATCTTTTCACAAGGTACTGGTCTACCTACATTTGGTCAAGGACCCTAGCCGGGTCAAGGACCAAAGCTCGAGGGAGCCAAGGCTCTAGCACGAGCCTTTGAGGTTATTCCATCTCCTTAGAGTGGCCATGTGAGGGGTGTTTAGACCTTAGAGAAGACTCTAGATGTGCCAAGTGCAAGGGCTATTTAAGGTTGGGAGGAGAGTGGCAGGTAGCCAATTGGGATCTTTAATTTGGTATCAGAGCCTAGGAAGTAGGCTTGGGCAATGTGGATAGAAGGTGCATATGTCGCTTTCCAAGATGAGCCCAACAAAAATTAGAGTGTATCTCCCAATCCATAGGTCGGATTTAGATGTTTAAGATATCATTGGAAAGCTCTCAAAATGAACGTTGGATCCAAGATATCTTGCATGGGTGAGAACCAGGTTCAAGAGACCAAGGTTGAGAATAAATGGGGTTCTTAGGCTAGTGGCCAAGATGTGGAAAGGCAAGGTTCAAGATACCAATGTTAAGAGCAAGGCAAGTGCATAGGCAAGTTGCCAAGAAGTGGAAAGGAAAGGCTCAAGACACCGAGGTCGAGAGTAAGGCAAGTCCATAATCAAGTGGCCAAGAAGCAAAAAGGCAAGGTTCAAGAGACCGAGTTCGAGAACAAGAAGGTTAGAGAGATTGTGTAAGGGTGGGGACATCAATTCAAGGGGAGATCAAGGATTGATCATTGAGTACAATGATCTCTGGAAGGGAAAGAGAGTGTTAGACTCAAGAAATGATAGGCAAGAGATGGTTGAACCATAGCCTAAGAGGGAGAATCAGAAAGTAATCCTCAACCATGGTGTTTGGGCCAACTGGTTAGCCCATCGTACTCCTAGAAGGTAGGTTATGAGTTCAATTCCCACATGACCTACCTTCTAGGAGTACGATGGGCTAACCAGTTGCCCCAAAAGCCATGGTTGAGGATTACTTCCTAATCCTCCCTCTTAGGGTATGGTTCAACCATCTCCTGCTCGTCATTTCTTTAGTCTTACACTTTGTTTCCCTTCTAGAGATCATTGTCCTCAATGATCCTTGATCTCCCCTTGAATTGATGTCCTCACTCTTGCACAATCTCTCGAACCTTCTTGTTCTCAACCTTGGTCTCTTGAACCCTTTCTCTCAACATTGGTCTCTTGAACCTTGACTTTCCGCTTCTTGTCCACGTGCCTATGGACTTGCCTTGTTTGCATCCTTGGTCTCTTGAGCCCCTTGTTCTCAACCTTAGTATCTTGAACCTGAGTTTCACCCATGCTAGGTATCTTGGATCCTCAATCTATTGCTTTCATTGGAAAGTTCATTCTGAGATCTTTCCAATGGTACCTTAAATGTCTAAATTTGGCCTATGGATTTGGAGATAAACTCTATTCGTTGTTGGTCATCTTTGAAAGTGACATGCATGCCTTCCATCCACCTTGCCCAAGCCTACTTCTTAGGCTCTAATACGAGTTGTGGGAATTGAACTCATGACCTACTGGCTAGGAGTATGATGGACTAAACACTTGCCCCAAGCCATGGTTGAAGATTACTTCCTAATCCTCCCTCTTAAGGTATGGTTCAACCATCTCCTACCTTCCATTTCTTGAGTCTAACAACAAATAAGTGATATTTGATAACACATCTATAATGGTGATTGAACCTACAACTAAATATATCATAGCACAAGGAATTGAAGACAAAGGGTTATACAAGCTATCATGCTTTCTGTCTAGCTTCTGGCACCAATGATATGGCCACACCTCATACCTAACCAAGATTTCCGCATCATAGATGGTTAAGGGATTGCCCAAGATCGGGCACGTACATGATATCTACCAAGCTTGCACCCAAGGCAAGCAACACAAGACTCCTGTTCTCAAGGAGACTTTGACCCAAGATAGGAACCCTCTAGCCCTAGTCCACATGGAACTTTGTGGATCCATGAATACCCCTTCACTTAGTGGGTCATTATACTTCTTTCTCCTAGTAGATGATCATCCATATACATTTTTGTATACTTTTTGAAGTCCAAGGTAGATACCTTTTCCAAGTTTTGATAATGGATATCTCAAGTTGAGAATGAACCATGTAGGTCAGTCTAGAATACTAGATCAGATGGAGGTGGTGGGTTCATCAATCACAAGTTTGATAATTTCTTGAACCAAAGGGGCATCAAGAGGCAAGTCACTTAACCTCACACTCCATCTCAAAATGGAGTAGCTAAGAGAAACACTTGAAGGGTAATGGAAATGGCACACACCATGCTTCACAACAAAGCATTACCATTCAAGTTTTGGGCTGAGGCAGTACACACTATAGTGCACATCATCAATAGAGGCTTCACAAGTGCATTAAACAATAGGAATCCATTGGAAGCCTACTATGGATGCAAGCCATATGTCAATTACTTTAGAGTATTTGGAAGTGAAGCTTTCAAACATGTGCCAAAGGAAGATCAAAGCAAGCTACAATCTAATTCCAAGAAGAATCTCTTCATTGGCTATAGTGAACAATCTAAAGCTTATAGATTGTACGATCTTGAGAATCATTCCATCACCATCACAAAAGATGTCATTTTTTATGAAGCTTCCAAGTACTCAAGTAAATCTCAAAGTTCAAGTTTGAGTCCACCCATCTACACTTCAGAGGGGGTAACAATTATTTTTAAACAAACCTTAGAGGCACGTACTTCTCACCAACCTAGAAAATCTCAAAGGCTCATAAAAAAGCAACAACGTGAATAAATTCACTATGTAAATTATGCACTTATGCATCAAATTCAGTAGATACCAGAGCCTTCCAACTATAAAGAAGCCCAAGGTCAACCTGAGTGGAAAGAAGCAAAGATGGATGCAATTGAAAAGAGCAACACTTGGACACTTGTTCCTAAGTCTTCAAATCATCAAGTAATTGAAGTTAAGTGGCTATACAAAGTCAAGTACAAATCAAATGGCACATTGGACAAGTACAAAGCAAGACTTGTAGCTCAAGGACATAAGAAAAAGCATGGCATTGATTACGAAGAAACCTTTGCACCTACTGCAAGGTTACAACTATAAGAATCATTCTTGCACTAAGTGCACATTTCAAATGGCCCATTTACCCGCTCGATGTCAAAAGTGCTTTCCTCTTCTACATTCTTGCTTGTATTAGAGATGCTGCTAGAACTATCTTCACTCTTACTCTTGGTTTGGGGAATCTTCAAGTCTTTAGATAAGTTATCTTCCAAATCTATGCATTATGTCAAGCATTCACTCAACATTTGGAGTCTCCTTACATAGACTAGTGCTCTCAGGGATCCATTGACGAGTCCTTCTAAGAATAATGAAATCATTTTTTATTGAGTAGGCCTTTCTTCTGTGGGGCATCTATCCACATATAACTTAAATCTCCGAGCTTCTAGTCATACTGACTCTGTAGGGGACTGCTTGAAGCTATGGATCAATGATGAAGAGTTATTCTTAATGCCCATCTTAGTGAATTCTTTAATCATTTCCTAAAATACTTGTTCCATATTTAGGAAACGGTTGGGTTCAAGTGGTTGGAACCAGGCCAAAGCGATATCCGTAAGGGTCAACCCAAATGACTCATATTGAATCATGAAATGTTCCACTTGTTCAGCATGAATCACTTGCTTGAATTCAGCTATGTGATTATAAGGTTTGTCGGACGCATCATAGTGGCTTCTCATGCACTTAGCCACTTGAATTGGTCATAATCTTCTACCTGGTTCTGGTGGTCTGGGTATAACGGGAATGGTTGGATGTCTCACTTGAACTCCAATTCCCCTACCTAATGGTGGTCTCTCAGGCACAGGATTTCTATTTCTAGGTTCTCCATTGGTTGGGGGTTGATAGTTAGGGTTGGCCCCTAGTGTGGAAATATGAACATTGGTCCTTGCCGGAATATTCTGTTATTGGTCCTGCCCCAAGTTCTGATAAGCATATCTTTGGTATGTTCCTTGCGGATTCTAGGAAGTAGTTCTTGGGTCTCTAGGGGAACACTAGAATGCCTTGATATCTTAATCGAAATCTATCTAGATCTGATATGGGCCAAAAAATCCTCATATTTGTCAAGATAGGTGATTCTCGAGAGATCCTCCGGATCTTGTAGTTCATAAATGTTGACAAGGTTGCTTCTTTCTCCCCACAAAGATAAAGGGGCTTGTAATAATTTCTCCATCCTAGCTACCATATATACATCAGTCAACGCATCATCCTGAGGGATTTTGTCACCTCTCCAAACTCTCATTACTTTAGACTTGCTCAGGGTGTAGAAACCCAATCTTTGGCACCTTCCCCATTAAGGGGATCCACATTCCCACTCTCCCGTTGTTCACTTATAGTTTTCGGACAATCAGTCACTACGTAAATTATTCCTCTTTTATCCATATAGAACCCTCCTTCATATTTCATTGCAGGTCGGGGGACTATCTCAGATTCATTTGCTTTCTTCATTTGTGCTATTGTTCTATTTAGTCCATCTATGTAAATTGGTAGTTCATGTTGATTGGTGTTCACATACTCAGGAGAAGTCCTTTATTCTCCTTCAATGACGGACATAAATCCTGTCAAAGGTACTAAACTATGCATTTCCTCCGAAGCCATCTTAGCTTCTTCATTTGATTCACTGGAGGTGTCAGAATACTAGGAATTGGCACTATGTAAATTTACACTCCCTGCTGATGATATGACACTACGTCGGTTGTCTAATACACATCCTGAGCGTAGGTACATCCACTGAATACCTCAGTCGGTTTTGCAGGTCTCTCAGACTTGTATTTATTCTAGGAGTTGGCTCAGCCCAATTTAGGTTCTCCTTCCCTGGAATGTCCAACTAGTTACTGTTTTTCCATGATACACGATACTTAGCTTTTGACAATACATGATACCTCTCGGGTCATGATACAGGCTTAGGACGATACACAATACCTGAAGGACTGACGATACATGATACTTAATTTCTTACAATACACGATACACGATACATGAGGAATTCACGATACACGATACTTGGTGTTTATATGATACACAATAATTGCATATCACGATATAGGAATAGTCACGATACACAAATAGTCACGATACACGATACCTCAGTATCACAATACACGACAATCACAGTAGATGTCACGATACCCAAGTATCGCAATACATCTTGAAACCTTCATATTGTTCAACATATACTTCGAAGAACAAGAGAAAGAGCTAAAGAAGGTCCAAAAGGGTTAGAATCAATTAGACATGAAACCAAGAAACCAGAAACTCCAATACCTCAAGTAGTGCCAAATTCAGAAGAATTTGAAGAAGATTCAAAGGTAAAACGGACTCAAAGATGGAAAGCTCAACGAGAGAAACTAAGGAACAAGTGGACTCAAAAGAAGGAGGAAGAAAACAATGAAGAGGAATCGAATCAACTTGCAAATCCTACAACTAGAAAGGATTTCAGTACCATAGAGAAAGAGCAATGTAAACAACAAGCTGGGTCGATACTAGCTGATCCCATGCCCAAAGATTTAGCCATGTGGATAAATGCATATCAATCCAGGATCAAAGCAGGACCAAGTGTGGAACAACACAAAGTGAGCTATCCGAGAGGGGATTTGGAAAGAGAAAGGCTAGAAATCTATAAAAAATTGATCAAACTAGCTCAAAACACACTAGAGACCTTCTGGAAACAAGAATACCTGATAGTGAGTTTCAAGAAGATTAAAAGCACATGACCCTTCAAAAGGTAGAAGGATAGTAGAGAAAGTTGAAAGCGTATCCACTAAAAATTATGAAAGAAGTTCCATGATCCCCAAAGTAGAAGCTAATTGGCCTGAGGATCTATGGGTTAAAGTCCAAGAAGAGAGATGGTGAGGAAGGTGCGAAGGAAGTAGAAAGCATAAACACACTATCTAACTACATAGGAGAGTATAAGTAGAATTCAGAACTTTATCATGCTCCAACAATAAGAACGAAAGGAAGAGGAATTCCTAGCAATACATCAGACATAGCATGAAAGCTGAAGGAGACTAAAGTGCAGTGCTCTATAACTTCTAGAAGAATTACTAAAACTCAAACCACAAGTATGGACCAGATTGGCCAAGCAACTCATGCATAAAGAAGTCGAGACAGCCAACAAAGAGGTCAATGAAGATACACACACTATTCAAATCCCTAGATAAAGTGGGAGACTTCAGTGAAGGAGATGAAGGTAACACATGTCTACCCATTAATTTATGAGGTTAGACCACAAAGGCAATCCTAGACACTAGAGCTAGAGTAGGAATAGCCACAAAAGAAATATGGGAGAAGTGGGGAAAACCAGCATTACGAGCCAGAATGATAGAAGTATCAATGGTACAGTACAAGAATTAAAAAGATTACGAGTGTATTGGCTAGGTATGTAAAAGGACGTCCACACGCATGTAACGAGTTGTCCCACCTGCCAAGAGGAAAGACCTGAGGAGAACTCTACGTTATGCTATTCCACAATAGCACCTAGATGGAGTTTGCCTTTAGAGAATTTCTTGAAGACACGTGAATACCCGAAAGGAACAAGCCTAGCAAGAAAACAAGCTCTAGAGGATCAGAGTAAAGATTACACCCTTATAGGGAGACAACTATTTAGAGGTGGCCAAGACAAACAACTATGATTGTATGTACATGAAGATGAGTATATCTATGTGTTGGAGATGACCCATACTAGAGCAGCAGGAGGTCATTTTTTGGCTGATAAAACTACAAAAATGATTCTCTTTGTCGGATTATGGTAGCCAACTTTATATTAGGATGCGATGACGTATGTTTAGAGGTGTGATGTATGTCAAAGAACAAAATATCCTATACAAAGAGATGAAATGCCACTGCGACCAATGATCAGTGCTAGAGCTTTCACTAAATGGGGTATAGATTTCATCAGACCATTTAGCCCTCCAGCTAAAGGGTCTCATGCTGAATATATAATCATAGCCACGGATTATTTAACCAAATGGGTAGAGGCAAAGGCCACATTGAAGAATGATGCAAGAACTACTGCCAAGTTTCTCTTCGAAAATATATTTACAAGGTTCGGACTATGCATTGAAATCATGAGTGATCAAGGCACAAGACACTTCATTAATGAAGTAATAGAAACTTTGATGAATGAATTCCTAGTAATTCATAAGAAATCAGCCCCTTACCACATGCAGGCTAATGGACAAGCAAAAAGTTTCAATAAAGTGCTATGTACCATTTTAACAAAGATTGTAAATAATAAATGGTCAGATTGGGATAAACAATTACAAGTTGTATATAAGACTGCTATAGGCACAACACCTTTCAATCTTGTGTATGGTCAAAATGCAATCTTAACTTTAGAAGACAAGAAACTCCCATGAAACAGATGCTACTAATGGAACAAGTAAGAACTTCCACTAAAAATTGGTACGAATGGAGAGTGAAAGTACAACAAAACCAAATACCTTCAGCAAATGCAAGAAACTTCCAGAAGGACATTCAAAGCACCAAGGCTAAGAATATGTGCATTCTAAAGTTAGGAACAACATTATCGGCGATTAGAGCAAGAAGTTCCCCTTGCACTCATAATGAGTCCCATGCACCTCGAGTAAGCATAATAGGGCCACATTACAAGGCCATGCATTAGGCACAACAATATCATTGTACTACTAAGTGAGCACATTTCCCTCAGGAGGAATAGGAAACACCTTGTACAATAACAAAATAAATAAAATCACCTCGGCTATATCACTAATAGTTTTTGTTTCCTTTGCAGCCTAAGAAAAAATAATAAATTATAAAAGGACCAGGTACTATATTCCTTATACACTCTGTGAGTGGGGACACAACATATGGAGTGAACGACCGAAACACCAAAGTCTCCAAGTGTGGTACTAATCATTAAATCCTTCAATTGCAGATGGCTTCCTCAAGCTTTGAAGCTACCAAGGAACCATCATTTGATTCTGAAGCTACCCATGAGGCTAAAATATTAGAGTTTCCTCTAGAATAAGATATTAAGGCTCAAGGACACTGGTTCAGAGATGACAGTCCCGCCAGTGAGCATTTATTCCTCATCATTATTAAAATCATGGATTAAAAGCATCAATTCCTTGTGATGACTCAAGACTTTCGAATTTTACATGAAATACCAAGGATACTGGAAGTGTGGACACAAGCAGGAATTGAGGTATATTTAAAGCTTCCAATCTATAAATCGGACTTGTGCATGCAAGTTATGAATATCTCTGCATCCCGCACTTGATAAGCCATCAATTCCTGAAGCTATGGTATTAGACTACAATGGGAAATCTTAGACTGTTCGTTTCACCCATGAGCTGATCAAGACAACATTCGGCTGGACAGTGGATGGTCTCACATATCTGAAGGATGAATGCCATGAGGCAAAGAAAAGAACTTTCTTGGATATCAATAGAATCGATATTGAAGAAGAAGTGAGACTGGTACATCAACACTTTTGCTTCCCCAACATGCATAGATATACAACTCCATAGAAGGTGGTTGTACAATTGTTTTTTCATGCAGTAACAAAGAATCTGGTTTCTATTGGACAAATGGTTGACCAGGGATTACAAGTCAGGTTCAATGTTGATGGATTATATGTAGAAGAGTACAAATAGGATGGACGATTGGTTGCCAAAGGAAACAAAGTGGGTGTTCACCTTAAATGTGAAGAATATTGAAATGAATGCAACCATGTTTGCAAAAGGTGCAGGAGTTATTGTTGATATAGAGATGTGGCATAAACGGACTGGACATGCAAACTTGCAATGGCTGAAATTGATGCAGTCAAAGGAGATTGTCCATGGAATACCGAATTTCAAAGTTGCAGAAATGCAAAAGGTATGTGTAGCATGTCAATTTGGTAAACAATCAAGAGCATCATTTCCACATGACAAGCATGTTAGTGAGAATGTACTAGAAGTAGTACATACACATGTTTGGGGTCTAGCAAAGACCACATCTATGGGCGGTTGTAGGTTTTATGTTACTTTCATTGCTGACCATACACGCAAAGTATGGGTATATTTCATGAAAGAGAAGAGCGAGGTGTTCACTCACTTCCAAAATTTTAAAGCTATGGTGGAAAAGAAGACAGGAAAGTACATTCAGACATTAAGATCTGATGGAGGAGGTGAATACATGTCAAATGAGTTCAACAATTTTCAAAAAAATCACGGAATTCGACATCAGTTTTCATGCAAGTACACACCACAATAGAATGGCGTTGCTGAACGCAAAAATAGACATATTGCAGAAATAGCAAGAGCCTTGATGGCTGAGAAGAATATGCCTCATCGTTATTGGGTAGAAGTTGTGCATACTGCTGTATACATCATGAACAAAACTCCGACAGCTATTGTACATCAAGTTACACCTGAAGAGAAGTTTACAAGTAAAATGCCAAACTTATCACATCTGAAAGTTTTTGGCTTGCATATGTACATGTCCTATACAAATTGAGGACGAAGCTTGATCCAAAAGCAAAAAAGTGTGTCTTCATTGGATACTGCCTTGAGCAAAAGGGATATAAATGTTATAACCCACTCACACGACAGGTAAATGTGAGCAGAGATGTGGTATTTGATCAAATGTCAAGCTTCTATGGAGATGCCAAAGAAGGACTGAATCTTGAACCAAATGACAAAGAAAATGTTGAAAAATCAATTGTAGAATCTCAAGTTTTGAGTGGACCGGATGCATCACCAAGCAATAGTTCCAACTCAAATCCATGGAGTGGAAGATTGCATGGAAATTTCAGTCCAACAAATTCATCAAATACATCCAAGAAAGGTAAAGAAAAGCTTCCTACAAGTCATAAAACATGTGCAGGTTTTGAAGATGATGGAGATTCAAGTGGTTCATAAAAGAGTCTTGATGAGGAACTTGGATTGCTCTTTGTGAAGAATCCAGGAGTAAGAAGGGCACATGTAGATGATACAACGAGAAGTGACCCAGGACCAAGAAGATCTAGGAGGATACGAAATTCAGTGCCACGATTGACATATGATAGTTATATGGCTCTTCATTGTGCCTACATGACAAAGGTAATACAAGATGCTGAACCTTCTTGCTTTGAAGATGCAATTGGAATTGCAGATTGGGAAAAAGCTATGGATGAGGAGATGGCTGCACTTTATGGAAATGATACATGGAAGCAGGTTCCATTGCCGCAAGGAAAGAAACCCATAGGCTGCAAATGGGTTTACAAGGTAAAGCATAATGCTGATGGTAGCATAAGTAGGTATAAATCACGATTGGTAGCTAAAGGATATGCACAGACATATGACATTGATTATGAGGAACCATTCAGCCCTGTAACTAAAATGTCTACTGTCAGAACACTTGTTGCATTAGCTACAACAAAAGGATGGACTTTGCATCAGATGGATGTGAAGAATACTTTCCTCCATGGTGAGTTACAAGAAGAAGTATATATGGACCAACCACAAGGATATGAAGATTCAAGGCATCCAGAATATGTTTGTAGGTTGCAAAAGGCTTTGTATGGGCTGAGGCAAGCCCCTCATGCATGGCATGCAAGGATTGTTGATTACTTAACCAACATTGGGTTTTCTATGTGTGATGCAGATCACTCACTATATGATAGGAAGGCTGATGATGGCATCACCATTGTGGCTATTTATGTTGATGACCTGATTGTAGGTGGTGATAATGAAGGAAGCATCAAAGAGGTAAAGCAACTTCTTATGCAGGAATTTGACATGAAAGATCTTAGCGTGCTACGCTATTTCTTGGGCATTGAGTGTATACATACAAAAACAGGTATATGGATGTCGCAAAGGCAATATGCCTTGAATATACTGCAAAAGTATGGCATGGCTGATTGTAAGCCAATTTCTATGCCATTAGATCAGAAATTGAAGTTGGATACTACATCAGGTGAAGCATTGGAAAATGCTACTATGTACAAGAAAATTGTGGGAAGTCTTATATATCTCACAATTACAAAACCTGATCTAAGTTATACTGTTGGACTTGAAAGTCAGTTTATGCAGGTTCTGAGGAAGCCACATTTGGATGCTTTGAGGCGCACTCTACGTTATGTGAGTGCTACTTTGGATTATGCATTGTTTTATGAGGCTGGTGTAGATTTGCAGGCTTATGGATACATTGATGCAGATTGGGCTGGTAGCATTCCAGATAGAAGATCTACTAGTGGTTTTCTATTCTCACTTGGGAGTGCAACTATGACATGGAGCAACAAGAAGCAACCCACTGTTGCTTTGTCGAGTACAAAGGTGGAATATAGAGGTGCTGCAATGGGAGCATGTGAGGCATCATGGCTGGAGATGTTACTTCAGATTTAGGTGTGGAAGTGCAAAAGCCTATCACTGTTTATTGTGATAATCTTAGTAGCATATAGTTAACACAAAATCCTCTTTTCCATGCTAGAACAAAGCATATCAAGGTACATTATCACTTCATCAGAGAGAAGGTATTACCAGGGATATTGATCTTGTTTATGTGAGAACAGATGAGTAGGTTGCTGATATTTTCACCAAAGCCAGTGTAATATTCATTCTTAACTGCAACTTTATAGAATTTTAGTAACACAATAAATCATACAAAATTAATCAATTAACAATTCAAAAATTTACATCTTTGCATTAACACTTCACATTCAATATGGTAAGAAAACAAAGAATTGAAGAAGAAAGTACACAAACATTTGCATAAAATATGAATTTATGCCCGAAACACAACCCAACAAATTTACACCTGATTGTGGTTGGTCAACACCATACTTCTATTAAAACGGTTGCTTTGAAGGGGTAGCATCCCTTTAGATCTTTTTGCTAATACACTTTGGTAATATTTACATTTCTACGGCCTACCACTAGCATGCATGGAGGACTAGAACCCAAAAAAGATACTAACTACACACTACTCATCCTAGATCAAAACAATATTGCTTTTTTATTGTTCATCAGAATCAGATAGCCTAGACTATATGGTAGCCCGGAATCCATCCTTTGTTTCGACAAAACTCTTTTGTAGCTTCTTTTATACAACAAAGAGCATGGCGAGTAGGGTTTCCTATCTATATGTCTATATATATGTATATGTATATGTATATGTATACGTATATGTATACGTATATGTATGCATATGTGTATGTATATGTATATGTATATGTATATGTATACGTATATGTATATGTATATGTATATGTATATGTATATGTATATGTATATGTATATGTATATGTATATGTATATGTATATGCATATGCATATGTATATGTATATGTATATGTACATGTATATGTATATGTATATGTATATGTATATGTATATGCATATGTATATGTATATGCATATGTATATGTATATGTATATGTATATGTATATGTATATGTATATGTATATGTATATGTATGTGTATATGTATATGTATATGCAAATGTATATGCATATGTATATGCAAATGTATATGCATATGTATATGTATATGTATATGTATACGTATATGGATATGTATATGTATATGGATATGGATATGTATATGTATATGGATATGGATATGTATATGTATATGTATATGTATATGTATATGTATATGTATATGTATATGTATATGTATATGTATATGTATATGTATATGTATATGTATATGTATATGTATATGTATATGTATATGTATATGTATATGTATATGTATGTGTATATGTATATGTATATGTATATGTAATGTAAATGTAAATGTATATGTATATGTATATGTATATGTATATGTATATGTATATGTATATGTATATGTATATGTATATATATGTATATGTATCTGTATATGTATCTGTATATGTATCTGTATACGTATCTATATATGTATTTGTATCTCTATCTGTATATGTATATGTATATGTATATGTATGTGTATATGTATGTGTATATGTATGTGTATATGTATGTGTATATGTATATGTATATGTATATGTATATGTATGTGTATATGTATATGTATATGTATATGTATATGTATGTGTATATGTATATGTATATGTATATGTATATGTATATGTATATGTATATGTATATGTATATGTATCTGTATATGTATCTATATATGTATCTGTATATGTATTGTTAAATGCTGTGTTAAATGCTGTTGGTTCCTTCTAACTATCAGAAGTGTGTTTAAGGGATTCTTGGGTTCTTGGGAGTGGAAGGGGTCTGTTAGACAGAGGCCCTGTACTTAGTTCCCAAACTTACGGCTCACACCCAGCACTATACTAATGCTGAGAGCACTATCAAAGATTGCCGTACTTAGATATTACCGTCACAGTCTTAGCTCAACCACGGGTATCGAATACGCAAGATGCTATGTTGCAGCTACAGATAAACTTACTGGAAATACCGGACACAAGAGTAATCGTTAACCTTTACCGATTGGATCTAAACAGTCAGGCAACACCGTAGACACAGAGAACTTGAGAGTTCAACCACACAGTACTGAAGGCTCAGTGCACAACTTAGAAAGATCCCTACTGCACTTAACTTTACCGTATGAAGACAAATTCCAACATTGCAGACAACACAGCACAGATCTGAATACCAGAATGCTACTACAGTTGCTCAGATTTCACCAACCACTGGCAGAACATTCCAAGAAGGGGTAACACACAATGTGCGGGCTAACACCACAACTCAATAGAGATTCACAAACAACTTACTCAGACAACAGTCCACGATCTATTAGCTATGAATGGAACTCGCAACCTCAACAGAGGTCGATAGGTAACAAAACAGAGATACACATAGTACAATCGGAGTACGCAGAAGTTAGACAACAGCGCTACAGTAGTGTTCAGGCAATCCTCCAGATGAACAGTCTGGTGATTCCACGAATCGTCTCACTAGTTAACAACAGAACAGATGTCGACGGTAGACAAGAAAAGAGACGAACACGAACTCAGAATATAGGAGATATGCAAATGACACTATAGACAACGCCCGATCAATCACCCAGACAGACAGTCTCGTGATCCGTCCCGTACCCGTCTCTGCGCGTCTTCTTGATTTATATAACTTTCTTACAAACTGTTTGTAACTACTTTTTCACTCGTGCGAACAAGATTCAGTTATACAATCTTCCGATCCGGCAGCCGCTAACACTCTGGCACGCACGATGGACTCGAACCTGCAGGTTTTACAAAATTATTGCTCATCGATAATACCTTCTAAGTACATATTTCTAGCTAATCTAAAGGTACGGGCGATATTTTTCTTGAGGGTTTCTAAAAACTGTTTTAGGGTGTCCGCTTCTAGTAATTGTGCATCTATACGTACAGAGCTTAGGGCTATGGCTTCATTTAGCAAAATTTCTGCTTGAGTCTACAAAAAGGCTTCCTGTAAGTAAAACTCGTTGGCCAGCGCCGCATCTTTGGAAGTCTTCATTTCGGCCACCTGTTGCTCCATCTTCTGTACTCTTTCCTTTTGATTGGCCAGTTGATTTTCTCGTCTCTCGATCTCTTGAATTTGAAAGTTTACTATTCTTGTATATGATTCTTTTTCATGTCTGAGATCTGCAATTAGTTTCTGTGTTTGTGCTTCCTTGGTTAAGTAATGTTTGAGCATATTGTTTACATCTGATAGGTTTTCTTTTGTCCGCTGTAGTTCTTCTTCTGTTAATTTAGCTTGCGTCTGCTGTTCTTGACTCTGCTGCACTAATTCTTGTAGATGAATTCTGGTTTCTTCGAGCAAGTTTCCTAAGGCGATCCTTGCATCTTCCTTGTCTTGTATATCTTGCTTCATTTTGCTGATTTCTGCGTTTGCAACCTGTAACGACTCTTCTTTCTTTGTGAGTTCCGCCACGGCTGCATCTCTCTGATTGGCAATCGTCTGTTGTTCGGCAATTTGAGCTTGGAGCTGGGCAATCTGTGAGTTGAGCTGATGGTTTTCGGCTTTAACTGCATCTATCTCTTCTTGCAGTGGCGTGATGTCTACTTCTAGAACATCCACCTTGTGTTGTAGCTCATTACGGATGCTGTCTGTGGCTTCTTTCATTTGGATTGGCAGTTGCTGTGATAGGTTAATGAGTAATTGACCCATGTTGGCCAATTCAGAAATTATGGGAATCGACGGAAGTGGCAGTTGAGGTCGTGGTTGGGATGAGGAGGCAGTGAGGAGTTGTTGGGAGTTCGGTGGAGAGTAGTTGAGGGAGGAGGATGAAGAATCAGTGGGTTCGGTAGGGTGAATGGGTTGGATGGGGATAATGGGGTTGATGGGTGGTTCCGGTGGGGGAGTGGGAAGGACAGTTTGAGATATTACCTGATCTACGTTTTGTTGTGCAGTGTCTACTGCTCTGGATTCAACTGCCTTAAGTAGTCTTTCGAATGCTTCTTTCGCAAGTTGTTCTTCATCTGCTTGTTGTTCCTTTTCAGACTGTTGCTGTGAGGCTTCTTCGGTAGATGTTGTGTCAGCTTCATTATGATTTTCCTATTGTTGCTCCTGGGAAGATTGTGCGGAGGATTCATTCTGCATTGATGTTGTGGTGTCGTGGAATGTTTCCTCGTCCTGTTTTTCTTCTTCTTTGTCGTCATCTTTGTTTCCTTCGGCAGATCCTTGTGCTTCACTCTCAGAAGAACTAATTCGGATCCTTTTTCTGCAGAAGAGCTGGTTTAGTTCCTCTTCATCTTCTTCTTCATCG
Source organism: Ceratopteris richardii (assembly GCA_020310875.1). NCBI lineage: Eukaryota > Viridiplantae > Streptophyta > Polypodiopsida > Polypodiales > Pteridaceae > Ceratopteris > Ceratopteris richardii. Next base: position 215,623,810 of record CM035406.1, read on the forward strand.
TCCCACAGTTGTACTGATTCTTCATGTCGCAGAATAGGTCCTCGGGGTGGTGGTTGTGCTGCGAGTATTGCCGGAAAAAGGAATGAAAGGATGTGCGGCAATCTGGATCTCGGCATGCCTCCCTTGTTTACCTGTTTCATAATGGACACGCACTCTCAGTGAATGCAGTGGAAGAAGGATGCAAAGTTGACTGGTTCTTGCGCAGCTAATTCTATGGCGGAGTAGAAGGGGCGGGATATTCCATAGGTGCATTTCTGTAGGTTGAGAATGGCTACTAAGAACTGGAGAGCTGATCGTTCTGGTTCTAGTCGGCAGAGAATCGCATACTCGTTGGATGAATGCCTAGGAAATAACTCTACCATTCTAGCGATTGTCAGACTTGGGCCATTTTCCCGGCCTTGCGAAGGGAGTCTAAAGGCTTCTGCAAAAGCTTGGAATGTGATGAGTGTATGGGATGGGAGGGAGGTGATCAGCCAACTCTGCTCGGTGGCAAGTGTTTTGGCGATGGCGGAGATGATTTGGGCAAAGAATGGGTGGGACTCCACTGAATGCCAAGGCAGTTCAGCGAAGTTGTTAAGCCCACGAATGCGCAGGAACTCTCCTACGTCTGCAGGGAGTCCATCACGGAAGGCGGCGTAGTTAGCCAAAGCTTCCATGGCGCACACAACGATAGTAAACACAAGCACGCATAGCATAGGGTAAGCACACAGAGCACAAATCACACAAACACAATAGCGTTTTTTCGGTGAAACAGAAAAGGTTAAGTAGATGCGTCGCAGTGGAGAGCCATGAAGGATGATTAATCATCGCGCGGTATTGAAATGATAATTCTTAACTTCGATGTGCATGCGTGGGTAGCTGGCAAGGGCAGGGTGGCTGTGGACATAATTAGTTAACAAAACGCGGATATCTACAGACTTATTTTATTAAGCACGCAAAATAAAAGAAAAAAAAGAAAAGAAAAGTGAAGGGAACGCCAAAAGACGCGGCCAACCGCAAAACGTTTCAGTGTGGGTTAGACATGTGTTGATATGGCCGCAACTTCGAGCTGTTAATGACTTTTGGAAGAGGGATTCCGGTCAACGTAGTCAACCAAAAAGTTACTGGGCCCACTTGCTCAGAAATTCGGTAGGGACCAAACCATCGCAACTTGAATTTGCCTGCAAAGCGATTCGACTTTGCATTGTACAAGAGTACAAGTTGTCCCACCGAAAAAATTGGGGTCTTTAGATATCGGTCATGTGTTCAAGCTTGTCTTAGTTGTACTTCCTGCATAGTCAAAAAACTGTGCCATCGATGCTCGTCTAATTCCCTGAGTGTATCCAACCGAAAGGACAGTGATTCTTCCGGTAGTAGTTTCTGGTTGATGGCTACTCGTAAACTTGGTATAAGTATCTCCATCGGTGCTATTGCTTCTAATCCATAAGCCAGTTTGAAAGGGGTTAATCCTGTTGTTACTTTGTATGTAGTCCGATATGCCCATAATACTGCAGGTAGCAGTTGATCCCATCTTTCCGGTGCTTCCATAATCAATTTCCGAAGCATATTCAACAAAGTTTTGTTTGTACTTTCAGCCAAACCATTAGCACGAGGATAATAAGGAGAACTAAACTTATGCGTGACCTGGAACGAATGTGTGAGTACTTTCATTAAATTGTTGACAAAATGAGTGCCTTGATCTGTAACAAGTTCCAGTGGTAAACCAAAACGTGGAAAGACATCGGTTAGCAGACACTTTGCTACCGCAACAACTGTAGCAGACCGTAAAGCCCAGGCTTCTGCCCATCTGGTAGCATAATCAGTACATGTCAAAACATAACGATTGTTACTGAGGATTGCTGGTGGTGTAATAGGTCCAATGAAATCTAGACCCCACTTCTGAAAAGGTTCTAATGGCAGGACAGGTTGTAGCGAAAAATAATGACGTGGTAACGGCTGTCCAGACCTCTGACAATTATCACATTTTTTTACAAACTGCAATACATCCCTGTACATAGTAGGCCACCAGAGACCACTTTGCAGAATTTTCTGGTGTGCTAAGTCTGCAGCAAAATGGCCACCGGAAGGAATTGAGTGAGCCAAATTAATGACTGAGTTAACTTCATGTGGTGGAATACAACAAAGTAAAATTCCAGTATGATCCACATAGTATAATTCTCCAGCAATCAACCGAAATCGGCGGCTAAAAACTGCAATTTTCCTGCGTATTGCCGTAGAAGTCTGAGATGGAAGGCATCCATCAGTGAGGAAGGTTAAGATCTGATCATAATATGTAGATGGCATAGGTGGGTCTGTAATTTCATCATTAGTTGGTTCAGAGACATAAATTGCCAGTGTTGTGTCATCTACACCGACCGGAGCTTCATCGGAATCTAAGCGAGACAAAAAAACTGCTAAGGCATGTGAATTGCTTGGTCGATGAATAACCTCGTAGTCAAACTCTTGTAAAAGCAAGACCCATCATGCTAATCGACCTCCTAGATGCTGTTGCCGAACCAGATAAACAAGTGCAGCATGATCTACATGAAAAGTAAATCTACGGCCCAGCAAATAATGCCTGAATTTCTTGACAGAATATACTAAACCTAGACATTCTCTTTTTGTTACAAAGTAATTCTTTTCAGCAGGGGCCAATCTTCGACTTGCATAGTACACTGGTCTGAACCACTTATCGGTTTGTTGCATTAGAACGCTCCCTATTGCTATATCTGAAGCATCAACAAAGACGTGAAATGGGCGATCCTAGTCAGGACGCTGTAAGATTGGAACCTATGTTAGTAATCCCTTTAGACAATCAAAAGCAGTTTGACATTCCGGGGTCCAGTCAAATTGTCAAGGGGTCTTGGTTATCAATCGGTTCAGTGGTATTGCCAGATGAGCAAGCCACCGTAAGTGTCGACCATGCCATCTTACTTGGCCCATGAAGTGCATTACTTCCTTAGGTGTGGTGGGTTCAGGTGCTTCTAACACAGCTGTGATTTTATCTGGATCCACATGTATGCCCTGTGCAGATACAATGAGATCGAGTAGCTTGCCACATGAAATCGCAAACACTGAATTGTTTGGGTTCAAGCAGAGTCTGTACCGTAAATGGAACAGGTGTGCTATCATCTTACTGAAAATTAAAAAATCGTCAAGATAAACTTGCATAAAAGAGGTAAGGTAAGGAGAAAATATTTCCTGCATACACCTTCGGAATGTACTTGGGGCATTTCTTAATCCAAACCACATAACAGTACATGCGAAAACACCCCAGTTGGTAATGAAAGCGGTCTTCGGTATATCTTGTTCAGCCATTCTAACTTGATTATACCCACTGTACCCATCTAAGAATGAATACATTTCATGTCCTGCTACTCTATCAAGCATTGTGTCAAGAAAAGGGAGCGGAAATGGATCAGGCACTATAGCTGCGTTCAATTTCCGGTAATCTACACATATTCGTAACTGCTTATTCTTTTTAGGCATAATAACAATTGGTGAGATCCATTCAGCATGCTCTATTGGTACAATGAATCCAACCTTCAATAACCTATCTAGTTCTGCCTTTACCTGTGATGCATAGTTTGGATTCATCCGGTAGCTAGGTTGCTTAAGCGGAAGCTTCAGCATGACCCTGTGTTGATAGATGCGCGGGTCCAAACCCTTCATGTCTTTGTAATCCCATGCAAATACATCAAAAAATTCGCGAAGTAGTTGGATTAGATTTGCTTGAAATAATTCCGGTAAGTTCTGCTTTATCCTAACAGGTCGTGGATTTTCTTCATCACCTAAATTGTAAGTGGTCAGTTGATCTTCTGGAACATAGAATTGTCGAGGCTTCTCTGTATTCTCAGCTGGGTTAAAGAGTTGTTGTAGATCAGCGTCATCTATGGTAGCCTTATCTTCTTCCATATCTTTTTTTGTTACAGTTATCACCGTACAAACTGAAGGATTCCAGTTATCTACAACAGATTGTAGATCAACAGTTCCTAGGGAGATCAAGTCAATGTTATTTTTCAGAAACTCTTCTTCTTCATCATCTGACAACCCATATAGCATATGAACTGGTTCCGCAAAATACGGTCTAGCATGCAACTCGCAAGGTTGTATAGCATCTAATTTTACAACGTATTTACGATTGTTATCCTTGAAAAGTGAGTTCTTGTGCAGACCAATCCTGTATCACCTTAGCGTGCTTCAGCCAAGGTCGGCCGAAAAGGAGGTTGTAATCAAGAGTGGATTCCGGTAAATCTAGTATGACAAAGGTCATTTTAAATGTTGTACCTTGTAGAGTGATTGGTACATTTCGTACAAGTCCTATGGGATGCCTCTTGATTGGTCGGCCATTCTGACAAAAAACTGAACTGGTTCGATTTCGGTCCACCCTAACTTCTTACATAGTGCAGCAGTAGCAATGTTGACACCAGATCCTCCATCAATTAGTACCTGTGTGATTTTATGATTTTTATACCATACCGTAATTAAAGGAACTGAATGATCGACCGTAGAATCAGGTTCCGGTTGCACTGTTGCTGTCGCTGGAATGCAGGGAGGCACAGGACTGAATTGTTGTTGGAATTGTTGTCGAACTCCCGATACTAGTGCAAGTAATTGGCCCAGAGGAAGAGTGATGGATGCTTTAGATAAAATTTCCCAGGCCTTTTGTGATTGGATTGTTTCCACAGATTCTGAAGATGATGCGCCTGCTGAAGATGATGTGCCTGCTGCTGAATTGGAATCCTGTTGTTGTGTTCCTTCTTCGGTTAACGGAGTCTGGGTTACCGGAATAGGATCTGGGAAGACTGGAGGTTTTGTGGTGGTCCATTGACTAGCTTTATCGTACATCCTTTGTTGTTCATGTATGCCTGGTTCAAATATTTCTGCTGCTGGTTGCAGTTGTTTACCAGAGCAGGTCTGAATTACTACAGCGTGCGTTTCTACTGGTGTGATTTGTACCATATTAGCCATTGGATTTTGACGTTCTTTCTTCCTCTGATCATACTCAGCTGCATCCTTACAAAATCTTCTAATGTGACCAAATTCACCACAGAAATGGCAGCGCGGTGGTGGCAAATTGGGATTTTCCGGTGGCGGTCCGGTCTGCCAGCGGTTTGCATTATAGTTATTATTTCTCTGTCCTCTGTAATTTCGATATCCTTGTTGCTGGTTGTTTCTCATTTGCAGAGGAACATAGTGATTGGCTGGCTGCCTTGGTTCCTGTATAATTGCATTGACAGTCGCTGTTCCCTGCACTTTGGCGTTATATGCGCAGTTTTCGGTGGTGTGTCCGGTAGTGTTACAGATAGCACAAAACAACTGATTAAGTGCACAAGTGGCACTAGTATGGCCTCAATTCTTGCATGTGGTGCAGTACATCTGTCTGGTCGGGTCTTCGATGACATCTTTATTTGCTTTTAACCACTCCAGATCTTCTACAAATCCTCCAACCTTGTTTTCCAACTACAAAGCCATTGCGATCACTGCATCTAGCGTCATAGCTCCTACACAGCGTATGATCATAATCTGTTTAAGTTGTGGGCTCAAGCCATTGATGAACCATTGAGTAATAACGTCATCCGGTAGGTTGGCATGTGCTAGTGGTAACTGGCTCAAATGAGTCCTGAATAGCGTGGCGTATTCCTGTACTGTTTGATTTATCTTCTGTCTATTGTTTTGCAGGTAGTCAAAAATTTCGACTGGATTCTTCTTTAGCCTGAATCTCTGCAAAAAGGCATCCCTTACTGCTTCATAGGTGCTGAAATGGTTAATATCATATTCTGTAAGCCATCTAGCTGCTTCGTTGACCAATGTCGATTGGAAAACAATAGCCTTATACGCCGGATCAGGTGGATGGTTGAGCACTGCGTAACTTATCTCAAATGTGCGTACATGAGCATCCGGGTCATCACCTGGGAATCCACCGAGTTTGGTGTACATTACTCCTGTCGGAGTCGGCCTGGGTAGACATAGTTGTTGTTGTTGTTCGTTCATCGTGCTGATGGTTGTATGGTGACTATCTCCTGTATTCCGAGGCTGAATATTTGAACCGTCGGAGTTTGTATCAGTCTGTGCACTTTCCGGTTCGATAATCTTGTTTAGTATATTTCGAATCTCAATTTCGAACAAGTTTCCTTCCTTCTTGATGTCCAATGTAGGAAGGCTTACTCCCAATAGCGGTGACTGGGCTGAAGATTCACCAAGAAATGGTAAATCGTCATCGAAAAACTGTAAATTCTCAGTCACTTGTATCGAAATGACACCGGAGGGTGTCGATTTTTCACCAAAACAAAGTACTTCTTCTCCTTCACTGGTTTCTTTGGCTAAGGCATTCGTCCTGGTAGATTCTGGAGTTACTATATCTTCAACAGACTGTGCCGAAATAGTACCGGAGTTTACCAGAGGCGTAACACATTCCACCGGAATATGACCGGAATCTCTACTAACGCTCTTTACTTTCTTGACAACTGGGTTAGGTCTAGTTGTACTTCTACCTCCCGGAGTCGTTCTTAGTAAATTAAGTACCCCAGGCTGGCGGTTCTTTGGATACGTTTCACCGGATTGAGTAACCGGCATGTATCATCTTTTGTACTAATCGCGTACTGTTACTGTCGATTAAGAATTTACAGTCACGTTTTCACAACAGGTTTGCAACAATCTGATCTGTTGCCACCTTCTCATAGATAAATGGCAATCTTGATAACACTTTCGACAGATAAACGACAATCTTGATGCCACCTTCCCACAGACGGCGCTAGTGTTAAACGCTGTGTTAAATGCTGTTGGTTCCTTCTAACTATCAGAAGTGTGTTTAAGGGATTCTTGGGTTCTTGGGAGTGGAAGGGGTCTGTTAGACAGAGGCCCTGTACTTAGTTCCAAAACTTACGGCTCACACCTAGCACTATACTAATCTGAGAGCACTATCAAAGATTGCCGTACTTAGATATTACCGTCACAGTCTTAGCTCAACCACGGGTATCGAATACGCAAGATGCTATGTTGCAGCTACACATAAACTTACTGGAAATACCGGAAACAAGAGTAATCATTAACCTTTACCGACTGGATCTAAACAGTCAGGCAACACCGTAGACACAGAGAACTTGAGAGTTCAACCACATAGTACTGAAGGCTCAGTGCACAACTTAGAAAGATCCCTACTGCACTTAACTTTACCGTATGAAGACAAATTCCAACATTGCAGACAACACAGCACATATCTGAATACCAGAATGCTACTATAGTTGCTCAGATTTCACCAACCACTTGCAGAACATTCCAAGAAGGGGTAACACACAATGCGCGGGCTAACACCACAACTCAATAGAGATTCACAAACAACTTACTCAGACAATAGTCCACGATCTATTAGCTGTGAATGGAACTCGCAACCCCAACATAGGTCGATAGGTAACAAAACACAGATACACACAGTACAATCGGAGTACGCAGAAGTTAGACAACAGCGCTACAATAGTGTTCAGGCAATCCTCCAGACGAACAGTCTGGTGATTCCACGAATCGTCTCACTGGTTAACAACAAAACAGATGTCGGTGGCAGACAAGACAAGAGACGAACACGAACTCAGAATACAGGAGATATGCAAATGACACTACAAACAACGCCCGATCAATCACCCAGACAGACAGTCTGGTGATCCGTCCAATAGCCGTCTCTACGCGTCTTCTTGATTTATATAACTTTTTTACAAACTGTTTGTAACTACTTTTTCACTCGTGCGAACAAGATTCAGTTATACAATCTTCTGATCCGGCGACCGCTAACACTCTGGCACGCACGGTGGACTCGAACCCGTAGGTTTTACAAAATTATTGCTCATCGATAATACCTTCTAAGTACATATTTCTAGCTAATCTAAAGGTACGGGTGATCTTTTTCTTGAGGGTTTCTAATAACTGTTTTAGGGTGTCCGGTTCTAGTAATTGTGCATCTATACGTACAGAGCTTAGGGCTATGGCTTCATTTAGCAAAATTTTTGCTTGAGTCTGCAGAAAGGCTTCCTATAAGTAAAACTCGTT
>CM035406.1:215636828-215639328 GCA_020310875.1 Ceratopteris richardii
CCGAAACCTCTCAAGTAGGTCTAGAATATACTTCCTTTGTATGAGCATAATACCTTCTTCTTTGTATACAACTTCAATGCCAAGACAATACCTAAGATCTCCAAGATCAGATATCCTAAACTCCTTTCCAAGCTTTGCCTTGATCTCCTCAATGCCCTTTGTATCATTACCTGTAATGATAAGATCATCTACATACACACACATGTAGACTACAAGTTCTCCTCTTTGTTTGATGAAGAGAGATGGATCCGCCTTGCATTGATTGTAACCACATTTGATCAAATAGTCCACCAATCTTTGGTTCCAAGCCCTTGGAGCTTGCTTTAGGCCATAAAGTGCCTTCTTCAACCTACAAACATGATGTGGAAACTCTTTATGCCTTTCTCCATTGAGAAAGGCATTCTTGATATCCAATTGGAAAAGCTTCCATCCTTTGCTAGCAGCCATTGCAATGAGTGTCCTAATGGTGCTCATCTTTGCCACGGGGCTGAATGTCTCTTCAAAGTCCACTCCATAGGTTTGTGCAAAACCCTTGGCCACCAATCTTGCTTTGAACCTAGAAATAGATCCATCTGAATTCCTCTTTACTTTATACACCCACTTATTACCTATTACCTTCATGTTCTCCTTCTTGGGCACTAGAGTCCATGTTTGATTTTCCTCAAGTGCGTCGATCTCTTCTTGCATTGTCTCTTTCCATTTGGTGTACCTGCTTGCATCTTCATAGCAATCGGGCTCATGATCTTCTACTACTTTGTTCATATATGCATAATGTGTTGCCATGTATGAATCATAAGTAAACCTTTGAGTTGGATACTTAACTCTAGAAGACTTCCTTTCTTCACCTTTTGGAGGAATAAACCTCCTTTGCCTTGGGAACTTGATCTCTTTCTTTGACGTGGCTTCTTTCTCCATCATGTGTCCTTCATCATCTTCAACTTCATTACCTTCTTCATCCAACTCCACCAATGTTGCTTTGCCTTTGTTGATTGATTGTGCTTCATAGCTTGATGAAGATCTCCCCCTCCATGGTGAGTTCATGCTTGAACTATCTTCATTGATGGAACACCTTGGGCCGCTTAGCTCTAGGTCGATTTGTTCTTCATCATGTCCATGCTTTTCTTCTTCATAGTCTTGCATACAATCATACTTCTTATACCAAGGGAGTAGCTCATCAAATGCTACATCCCTTGATATCCTCAAGTCCTTTGTGCTTGGGTTGAAGCACCTGTAACCTTTATGATCATTTGAATATCCTAGAAACACACACTTTTTTGCCTTTGGTTGTAGCTTGTGCCTCAATTCACTTGGCACATGTACATAACAGGTACATCCAAATATCTTCAAGTGGGAAAGATCAGGTTTCTTACCATAATAGGCTTGATATGGTGTCAAGCCATGGATCCCTGAGGTAGGAGCCCTATTCATAAGATACACGACGGTATTTGTTGCATCACTCCAAAACATGTTAGGTACATTCATCTCATTAAGCATTGCTCTAGCAATCTCGGCAATGTATCTATTCTTTCTCTTTGCTACTCCATTTTGTTGGGGTGTGTACCTGCATGTTACTTGCCTCTTGATGCCTTGATCCATTAAAAAATCAGAAAACTCATTGGAGAAATATTCTCCCCCTCCATCGGACCTTAGCTTCTTGATATATGTACCTCTTTCCTTTTCTACCATTGCCTTGAATGCTTTGAAACATGTAAACACATCTGATTTGTTTTTGATGAAATAAACCCAAACCATCCTTGTGCAATCATCTATAAAAGTGACAAAGTACTTGTTACCTCCAATGGATTGCTCTTTGGTTGGCCCCCACACATCTGTATGTATCAACTCCAATGGATGTTGGCTTATGTAGCCACTCTTCTTGAATGGAAGTCTCGCTTGCTTCCCTAGATGACAAGATTCACATAAATGCTTCATACCTTGTCCTTGGAAGTTGGGAACACCTTCAACCAGCCTCTTGAATTGCATTTCCTTCATTCTTTGTATGTTGATGTGACCTATCCTCTTGTGCCACAAGTCCAACTTCGAAATCCTCTTGTTTCCATATGTGAAGTAGACATGTTGAGTGGAATGAGAATTTACCTCCAAAGTGAAGAGTCTCCCTTGCTTCTTTCCTCTTGCTATGACCTTGTAACCTTGCTTAGGGTTCTCCACAAAGCATCCACCTTTGTTGAACCTTACTTGATAGCCTCTTTCAACCATTTGCCCAACAGACACCAAGTTCTTTGTGATGGTAGGTACATGCAAGACATCCTTGAGACATCTTCCTTCCTCCTTGTCATCCAAAGCTACATCTCCAACATGGCTGATCTCATGGGCTGTATCATCACCTGTTTCTACATGTCCTTTACCTTTGGGAACATGTAGATTAGTAAACCAATAAGAATTGCAACTCATATGGTTGCTACATCCACTATCAATATACCAAGTGTTATCTACTTTGCTTGAATTCCCATTCATGTGCATCATCAAGAGATTGTCATTT
>CM035406.1:215649328-215656828 GCA_020310875.1 Ceratopteris richardii
TATATGTATATGTATATGTATATGTATATGTATATGTAGATGTATATGTATATGTATATGTATATGTAGATGTATATGTAGATGTATATGTATATGTATATGTATATGTATATGTATATGTATATGTATATGTATATGAATATGTATATGTATATGTATATATATATGTATAATTATATGTATATGTATATGTATATGTATATGTATATGTATATGTATATGTATATGTATATGTATATGTATATGTATATGTATATGTATATGTATATGTATATGTATATTTATATGTATATGTATATGTATATGTATATGTATATGTATATGTATATGTATATGTATTATGTATATGTATATGTACTATGTATATGCGTATGTATATGTATATGTATATGTATATGTATGTTAAAAGTCAAGCTTCAAGCTACAAATTTGTGGGGAATCTTTTATGGACATGTGGAGCAATCAGAGGAAGCCAAAAGCCACGAGATTCCATCAAGAAAAGTCACTCAACCACTCCCCAAGTCATCTCAACTAATTCCTCCAAGTTAGGAGGCTGTTTTGGATAGGTAGTTTCTAGATTTTAGGGGCACACTTCTCACTATAAAAGGAGCATGTATCCCGACTTCTTTTGTCTCATCTTCCTGGCGTTTTAGCTCATGTAAATTGAGCACTAAGTGCTGGAGTTGTGATAAGCAAGCCCCTTGCTTAAACTAGCCCCTTGCTTGCTTGTTTGTTTGTTTTCTTTTAGTAGTCATATCTTTGTGTGTGCGCAGGGAGTGTTGCAACTCTCTACCCCTGAGTTGTTAGCATTGGTTCTCCCACATATTGTATCCATTTGATGTAATTCTTGTCTCATTGGATAGCTATTAGAGTCTATTTTATGCGCACAAAGTCTCTGGATCATTCTCTGAGTAATCTGGGAGCAACATTCATTTTAGTGAAGTTGTGTGATTGATATCTCTGTTGGTTTGTAGGCTCTGTTGGAAATATTTTGCTCTCTGTTGTAAGGGCTTGTTCTCCTTCTCTATGTATCCATTTGATATGATTTTGGTGTGATTGGGTAGCTATTAGAGTCCTTTAAATGTGACCCAAGTTTGAGATTCATTCTCTGTATAATCTTTGAAAAAATCTTGTTGGAGTGAAGTGAGGTATCTGCTTGACTGGCAGTTGTGAGCATTCAACTAGCGCATGTTGTAGAAATTGTTTCTCCTTGTGTAAGCATCCATTTGAAGTGAAATTTGTTTTGTTGGAGAGCTCTTGGTGTCTACTACATGTGTACAAAAGCTCACTTGAGTTTTTTGTATGAACGGTGAGTAAGAGCATTTTTGGTGTGCAGAGGTCAAAGAAGGATACTTGTGGAGGTCATTCACGCTTCGTCGTTGCTTAGGGTTGAGATACTTCCCCCATCAGTGGTATGGGAGCATTTGGGCATCTTGGAGGTATCACGTACAAGCAAGAAGACCTCTTGGAGTTGGTGGTTGAAGATTTGCATCAACAAAAGCTTCTTGGAGGTAGCTCACATCAAGGGGGAGCTATTCTACTCAAAGTTTCAAGAGCACAAGGTGTCCATCTAAGGAAAGCTTTGGATTGAGGTAACCTCTGAGCCTCATTTTCATTTTACACACATTGGAGCATTAGCCAAGGGCTAGGTCAAGTATCAAAGACTAGATATGGGAGACTTCAACACTCAAATTGAAAAGCTAGACAAAGGGAACTATCAACCATGGAGATTTAGGGTCTCCAACTATCTTATGGGCAAGGGCCTTTGGGGGTTGATTAGTGGAAGTGAACCAAGACCTAGGTTGGATGAGAATCCAACCAATGACCAGAGAAGGGCCTTTAGGGAATGGAATGAAAGAGATAAGAGGGTTATCTTTATCCTTTCCCAACACATTAGCAATAGCATGATCGGCCATATCCAAGACTTGGATTCAAGCATGAAGGTATGGGAGACACTTGAAAGGCTTTATGCAACAAGCACCAAAGCAAGGAAGATCCAACTCAAGAATGAGCTCAACAACCTTAGGAAGAGCTCAAGGAGTAGCATAAATGACTACATACTTAAGGTCAAGGAGTTATCACATGCATTGGGATCCATTGGAAGCCACGTAGATGATGACGATCTTGTGGCTTATACTCTCAATGGTTTGAGAGATGATGAGAAGTGGAAACCCTTTACCAAATTAGTATATGTAAGGGATAATCTTCCCGATTTTGAGCAATTGGTTGCTCTCATGGTCACCGAAGAAATGAACATAGGTGGAAGTCCAACTAAAAGCAAGGATGCATAAGTTTTCTATGCAGGTAGTGAAAGGGGCAAAGGAAGACGAGGACAAGGAAGGGGCAAAGGAAGGTTTGGAGGAAGGCAAGGCCACTCAAGCAATCAAGGACATGACCAAGGCACCTCATCACAAAGAGGGAGAGGAAGAACAAGAGGAAGAGGAGGACGACATCAACAAAACAAGAATCAAGATGGCGAAGGATGTTACATATGTGGCAAGTTTGGCCACTACGCTAGAGATTGCTACCAAGGAGGAAACCAAAGGAGCTATAATCAAGGTTCTTCATACAAAGGCCAAGGTAATTATGCTTCTACAAGTTCAGAAAATGACAATCTCTTGATGATGCACATGAATGGGAATTCAAGAAAAGTAGATAACACTTGGTATATTGATAGTGGATGTAGCAACCATATGACTTGCAATTCTTCTTGGTTTACTAATCTACATGTTCTCAAAGGTAAAGGACATGTAGAAACAGGTGATGATGCAGCCCATGAGATCTCCCATGTTGGAGATGTAGCTTTGGATGACAAGGAGGAAGGAAGATGTCTCAAGGATGTCTTGCATGTACCTACCATCACAAAGAACTTGGTGTCCGTTGGGCAAATGGTTGAAAGAGGCTATCAAGTAAGGTTCAAAAAAGGTGGATGCTTTGTGGAGAACCCTAAGCAAGGTTACAAGGTCATAGCAAGAGGAAAGAAGCAAGGGAGACTCTTCACTTTGGAGGTAAATTCTCATTCCACTCAACATGTCTACTTCAGATATGGAAAAAAGAGGATTTCGGAGTTGGACTTGTGGCACAAGAGGATAGGTCACATCAACATACAAAGAATGAAGAAAATGAAATTCAAGAGGCTGGTTGAAGGTCTTCCCAACTTCCAAGGACAAGGTATGAAGCATTTATGTGAATCTTGTCAACTAGGGAAGCAAGCGAGACTTCCAATCAAGAAGAGTGGCTACATAAGCCCACATCCATTGGAGTTGATACATACAGATGTGTGGGGGCCAACCAAAGAGCAATCCATTGGAGGTAACAAGTACTTTGTCACTTTTATATATGATTGCACAAGGATGGTTTGGGTTTATTTCATCAAAAACAAATCAGATGTGTTTACATGTTTCAAAGCATTCAAGGCAATGGTAGAGAAGGAAACAGATACATATATCAAGAAGCTAAGGTCCGATGGAGGGGGAGAATATTTCTCCAATGAGTTTTCTGATTTTTTAATGGATCAAGGCATCAAGAGGCAAGTAACATGCAGGTACACACCCCAACAAAATGGAGTAGCAGAGAGAAAGAATAGATACATTGTTGAGATCGCTAGAGCAATGCTTAATGAGATGAATGTACCTAACATGTTTTGGAGTGATGCAGCAAATACCGCCGTGTATCTTATGAATAGGGCTCCTACCTCAGGGATCCATGGCTTGACACCATATCAAGCCTATTATGGTAAGAAACCTGATCTTTCCCACTTGAAGATATTTGGATGTACTTGTTATGTACATGTGCCAAGTGAATTGAGGCACAAGCTACAACCAAAGGTAGAAAAGTGTGTGTTTCTTGGATATTCAAATGATCATAAAGGTTACAGGTGCTTCAACCCAAACACAAAGGACTTGAGGATATCAAGGGATGTAGCATTTGATGAGCTACTCCCCTGGTATAAGAAGTATGATTGTATGCAGGACTATGAAGAAGAAAAGCATGGACATGATGAAGAACAAATCGACCTAGAGCTAAGCGTCCCAAGGTGTTCCATCAATGAAGATAGTTCAAGCATGAACTCACCATGGAGGGGGAGATCTTCATCAAGCTATGAAGCACAATCAATCAACAAAGGCAAAGCAACATTGGTGGAGTTGGATGAAGAAGGTAATGAAGTTGAAGATGATGAAGGACACATGATGGAGAAAGAAGCCATGTCAAAGAAAGAGATCAAGTTCCCAAGGCAAAGGAGGTTTATTCCTCAAAAAGGTGAAGAAAGGAAGTCTTCTAGAGTTAAGTATCCAACTCAAAGGTTTACTTATGATTCATACATGGCAACACATTATGCATATATGAACAAAGTAGTAGAAGATAATGAGCCCAATTGCTATGAAGATGCAAGCAGGTACACCGAATGGAAAGAGGCAATGCAAGAAGAGATCGACGCACTTGAGGAAAATCAAACATGGACTCTAGTGCCCAAGAAGGATAACATGAAGGTAATAGGTAATAAGTGGGTGTATAAAGTAAAGAGGTATTCAGATGGATCTATTTCTAGGTTCAAAGCAAGATTGGTGGCCAAGGGTTTTGCACAAACCTATGGAGTGGACTTTGAAGAGACATTTAGCCCAGTGGCAAAGATGAGCACCATTAGGACACTCATTGCAATGGCTGCTAGCAAAGGATGGAAGCTTTTCCAATTGGATATCAAGAATGCCTTTCTCAATGGAGACTTGGAAGAAGAGGTATACATGGAGCAACCACTAGGTTTTGTTCATAAAGAGTTTCCACATCATGTTTGTAGGTTGAAGAAGGCACTTTATGGCTTAAAGCATGCTCCAAGGGCTTGGAACCAAAGATTGGTGGACTATTTGATCAAATGTGGTTACAATCAATGCAAGGCGGATCCATCTCTCTTCATCAAACAAAGAGGAGAACTTGTAGTCTACATGTGTGTGTATGTAGATGATCCTATCATTACAGGTAATGATACAAAGGGCATTGAGGAGATCAAGGCAAAGCTTGGAAACGAGTTTAGGATATCTGATCTTGGATATCTTAGGTATTTTCTTGGCATTGAAGTTGTATACAAAGAAGAAGGTATTATGCTCATACAAAGGAAGTATATTGTAGACCTACTTGAGAGGTTTGGGATGTTACATTGCAAGCCTATTTCAAATCCCATGGAAGTTAATGTACAACTTTTGTATCGATCTATTGTAGGCTCTTTCAATTATGCCACAATAACTAGGCCTGACATAGCATATGGAGTTGGAGTGTTATCACAATTTATGCATAGTCCAAGGACTACACACTTGCAAGCTCCAAGAAGAATGTTACGATATCTCAAGGCCACTATAAATGAAGGATTGTTCTATTCAAAGAAGCAACCCACGGTGGCATTATCTTCCACCGAGGCTGAGTATAGAGCTTTGGCTCAAGTCACATGTGAGCTAATGTGGATTAAGAAGTTATTTATGGAGCTTAATTTGCAGGTTGACACATATCCAATTTTTTGTGACAACATGAGTAGCATTCATCTAGCATCAAATCCTATCTATCATGCTAGAACCAAGCATATTGAAGTGCACTATCACTTCATAAGGGAAAAGGTGATATCCAAGGAAGTTTCAGTACATCATATTGGTACCAAGGACCAAGTTGCCGACATGTTTACAAAGGCTTTGGATGGGATGAAGATTCAAGCAATGCATCAACATGAAGGAGCTTGAATGAGGACGAAGAATTGAAGCTTGAGGGGGAGTGTTAAAAGTCAAGCTTCAAGCTACAAATTCATGGGGTATCTTTTATGGACATGTGGAGCAATCAGAGGAAGCCAAAAGCGACGAGACTCCATCAAGAAAAGTCACTCAATCACTCCCCAAGTCATCTCAACTAATTCCTCCAAGTTAGGAGGCTGATTTGGAAAAGTAGTTCCTAGATTTTAGGGGCACACTTCTCACTATAAAAGGAGCATGTATCCCGACTTGTTTTGTGCCATCTTATTGGAGTTTTAGCTCATGTAAAGTGAGCACTAAGTGCTGGAGTTGTGATAAGCAAGCCCATTGCTTAAACTAGCCCCTTGCTTGCTTTTTTGTTTTCTTTTAGTAGGCATATCTATGTGTGTGCGCAGGCAGTGTTGCAACTCTCTACCCCTGAGTTGTTAGCATTAGTTCTCCCTCATATTCTATCCATTTGGTTTAAATCTTGTCTCATTGGATAGCTATTAGAGTCTATTTTACGCTCACAGAGTCTCTGGATCATTCTCTGAGTAATATGGGAGCAACATTCATTTTAGTGAAGTTGTGTGATTGATATATCTCTTGGTGTGTAGGCTCTGTTGGAAATATTCTTCTCTCTCTTGTAAGGGCTGGTTCTCCTTCTCTATGTATCCATCTGCTATGATTTTGGTGTCATTGGGTAGCTATTAGAGTCCTCTAAAGTTAACCTAAGTTTGAGATTCATTCTCTGTATAATCTCTAAGAAAATCTTGCTAGAGTCAAGTGCGTTATCTCCTTGACTGGCAGTTGTGAGCATTCAACTAGCTCATGTTGTAGACATTGTTTCTCCTTGTGTAAGCATCCATTTGAAATGAAATTTGTTTTGTTGGAAAGCTCTTGGTGTCTACTACACGTCTACAGAAGCTCACTGGAGTTCTCTGCATAAGCTCTGAGTAAGAGCATTTTTGGTGTGCAGAGGTCAAAGAAGGATACCTGTGGAGGTCATTCATGCTTTGTCGTTGCTTAGGGGTTGAGATACTTCCCCCATTAATGTATATGTATATGTATATGTATTATGTATATGTATTATGTATATGTATATGTATATGTACATGTATATGTATATGTATATGTATATGTATATGTATATGTATATGTATATGTATATGTATTATGTATTATGTATATGTATTATGTATATGTATATGTATATGTATATGTATATGTATATGTATATGTATATGTGTATGTATATGTATATGTATATGTATATGTATATGTAGTTCTATCTTTAGTTGTATATGTAGTTGTGTATGTAGTTGTATATGTAGTTGTATATGTAGTTTTATATGTATATGTATACGTATATGTATATGTATATGTATATGTATATGTATTTGTATATGTGTATGTCTATTTATATGTCCATGTATAATGTCTATGTATATGTCTATGTGTATGTGGATGTCTATGTATATGTGTATGTCTATGTGTATGTATATGTATATGTATATGTCTATGTGTATGTCCATGTGTATGTATAGGTGTATGTATATGTATATGTATATGTATATGTATATGTATATCTATATGTGTATGCGTATGTATATGTATATGAATACGTATATGTATATGTATATGTATATGTATATGTATATGTATACATATATGTATATGTATATGTATATGCATATGCATATGTATATGTATATGTATATGTATATGTATATGCATATGCATATGTATATGTATATGTTTATGTATATGTAAATGTATATGCATAAATATA
>CM035406.1:215659328-215664328 GCA_020310875.1 Ceratopteris richardii
GCTAAGAATTCGTGGGGAATCTTTTATGGACATATGGAGCAATCAAAGGAAGCCAAAAGCCACGAGATTCCATCAAGAAAAGTCACTCAACCACTCCCCAAGTCATCTCAACTAATTCCTGCAAGTTAGGAGGCTGATTTGGAAAGGTGGTTCCTAGATTTTAGGGGCACACCTCTCACTATAAAAGGAGCATGTATCCCGACTTCTTTTGGGCCATCTTCTTGGAGTTTTAGCTCATGTAAAGTGAGCACTAAGTGCTGGAGGTGTGATAAGCAAGCCCCTTGCTTAAGCAACCCCCTTGCTTGCTTGTTTGTTTTCTTTTAGTAGGCATATCTATGTGTGTGCGCAGGCAGTGTTGCAACTCTCTACCCCTAAGTTGTTAGCATTGGTTCTCCCTCATATGGTATCCATTTGATGTAATTCGTGTCTCATTGGATAGCTATAAGAGTCTATTTTATGCTTACCAATTCTCTGGAGCATTCTTTGGGTAAGCTGGGAGCAACATTCATTTTAGTGAAGTTGTGTGATTGATATCTCTCTCTTTGTGTAGGCTCTGTTGGAAATATTTTGCTCTCTGTTGTAAGGGCTGGTTCTCCTTCTCTATGTATCCATTTGCTATGATTTTGGTGTCATTGGGTAGCTATTAGAGTGCTCTAAAGTTGACTCAAGTTTGAGATTCATTCTCTGTATAATCTCTGAGAAAAGTTTGCTGGAGTGAAGTGAGGTCTCTGCTTGACTAGCAGTTGTGAGCATTCAACTAGCTCATGTTGTAGACATTGTTTCTCTTTGTGTAAGCATCCATTTCAAGTGAAATTTGTTTTGTTGGAAAGCCCTTGGTGTCTACTACAGGTCTACAAAAGCTCACTGGAGTTATCTGCATAAGCTCTGAGTAAGAGCATTTTTGGTGTGCAGAGGTCAAAGAAGGATACCTGTGGAGGTCATTCGCGCTTCATCGTTGCTTAGGGGTTGAGATACTTCCCCCATCAGTGGTATCAGAGCATTTGGGCATCTTGGAGGTATCACATACAAGCAACAAGACCTCTTGGAGTTGGTGGTTGAAGAGTTGCATCAACAAAAGCTTCTTGGAGGTAGCTCACATCAAGGGGGAGCTATTCTACTCAAATTTGCAAGAGCACAAGGTGTCCATCTAAGGAAAGCTTTGGATTGAGGTAACCTCAGAGCCTCATTTTCATTTTACACACATTGGAGCATTAGCCAAGGGATAGGTCAAGTATCAAAGACTAGATATGGGAGACTTCAACACTCAAATTGAAAAGCTAGACAAAGGTAACTATCAACCATGGAGATTTAGGGTCTCCAACTATCTTATGGGCAAGGGCCTTTGGGGGTTGATTAGTGGAAGTGAACCAAGACCTAGGTTGGATGAGAATCCAACCAATGACCAGAGAAGGGACTTTAGGGAATGGAATGAAAGAGACAAGAGGGTTATCTTTATTCTTTCCGAACACATTAGCAATAGCATGATCGGCCATATCCAAGACCTGGATTCAAGCATGAAGGTATGGGAGACACTTGAAAGGCTTTATTCAACAAGCACCAAAGCAAGGAAGATCCAACTCAAGAATGAGCTCAACAACCTTAAGAAGAGCTCAGGGAGTAGCATAAATGACTACATACTTAAGGTCAAGGAGTTATCAGATGCATTGGGATCCATTGGAAGCCATGTAGACGATGACGATCTTGTGGCTTATACTCTCAATGGTTTGAGAGATGATGAGAAGTG
The DNA here is from genome assembly GCA_020310875.1 of Ceratopteris richardii. Classification (NCBI taxonomy): domain Eukaryota; kingdom Viridiplantae; phylum Streptophyta; class Polypodiopsida; order Polypodiales; family Pteridaceae; genus Ceratopteris; species Ceratopteris richardii. Next base: position 215,661,073 of record CM035406.1, read on the forward strand.
GAAACCCTTTACCACTTCAGTTTATGTAAGGGATAATCTTCCCGATTTTGAGCAATTGGTTGCTCTCATGGTCACCGAAGAAATGAACATAGGTGGAAGTTCAACTAAAAGCAAAGATGCACAAGTTTTCTATGCAGGTAATCAAAGGGGCAAAGGAAGACAAGGACAAAGAAGGGGCAAAGGAAGGTTTGGAGGAAGGCAAGGCCACTCAAGAAATCAAGGACATGACCAAGGCACCTCATCACAAAGAGGGAGAGGAAGATCAAGAGGAAGAGGAGGACGACATCAACAAAACAGGAATCAAGATGGCGAAGGATGTTACATATGTGGCAAGTTTGGCCACTATGCTAGAGATTGCTACCAAGGAGGAAACCAAAGGAACTATAATCAAGGTTCTTCATACAAAGGCCAAGGTAATTATGCTTCTACAAGTTCAAAAAATGACAATCTCTTGATGATGCACATGAATGGGAATTCAAGCAAAGTACATAACACTTGGTATATTGATAGTGGATGTAGCAACCATATGAGTTGCAATGCTTCTTGGTTTACTAATCTACATGTTCCCAAAGGTAAAGGACATGTAGAAACAGGTGATGATATAGCCCATGAGATCTCCCATGTTGGAGATGTAGCTTTGGATGACAAGGAGGAAGGAAGATGTCTCAAGGATGTCTTGCATGTACCTACCATCACAAAGAACTTGGTGTCCGTTGGGCAAATGGTTGAAAGAGGCTATCAAGTAAGGTTCAACAAAGGTGGATGCTTTGTGGAGAACCCTAAGCAAGGTTACAAGGTCATAGCAAGAGGAAAGAAGCAAGGGAGACTCTTCACTTTGGAGGTAAATTCTCATTCTACTCAACATGTCTACTTCACATATGGAAACAAGAGGATTTCGGAGTTGGACTTGTGGCACAAGAGGATAGGTCACATCAACATACAAAGAATGAAGGAAATGCAATTCAATAGGCTGGTTGAAGGTCTTCCCAACTTCCAAGGACAAGGTATGAAGCATTTATGTGAATCTTGTCAACTAGGGAAGCAAGCGAGACTTCCATTCAAGAAGAGTGGCTACATAAGCCAACATCCATTGGAGTTGATACATACAGATGTGTGGAGGCGAACGAAAGAGCAATCCATTGGAGGTAACAAGTACTTTGTCACTATGATTGCACAAGGATGGTTTGGGTTTATTTCATCAAAAACAAATCAGATGTGTTTACATGTTTCAAAGCATTCAAGGCAATGGTAGAGAAGGAAACAGGTACATATATCAAGAAGCTAAGGTCCGATGGAGGGGGAGAATATTTCTCAAATGAGTTTTCTGATTTTTTAATGGATCAAGGCATCAAGAGGCAAGTAACATGCAGGTACACACCCCAACAAAATGGAGTAGCAGAGAGAAAGAATAGATACATTGCCGAGATCGCTAGAGCAATGCTTAATGAGATGAATGTACCTAACATGTTTTGGAGTGATGCAGCAAATACCGCCGTGTATCTAATGAATAGGGCTCCTACCTCAGGGATCCATGGCTTGACACCATATCAAGCCTATTATGGTAAGAAACCTGATCTTTCCCACTTGAAGATATTTGGATGTACTTGTTATGTACATGTGCCAAGTGAATTGAGGCACAAGCTACAACCAAAGGCAGAAAAGTGTGTGTTTCTAGGATATTCAAATGATCATAAAGGTTACAGGTGCTTCAACCCAAACACAAAGGACTTGAGGATATCAAGGGATGTAGCATTTGATGAGCCACTCCCTTGGTATAAGAAGTATGATTGTATGCAGGACTATGAAGAAGAAAAGCATGGACATGATGAAGAACAAATCGACCTAGAGCTAAGCGGCCCAAGGTGTTCCATCAATGAAGATAGTTCAAGCATGAACTCACCATTTGAGGGGGAGATCTTCATCAAGCTATGAAGCACAATCAATCAACAAAGGCAAAGCAACATTGGTGGAGTTGGATGAAGAAGGTAATGAAGTTGAAGATGATGAAGGACACATGATGGAGAAAGAAGCCACGTCAAAGAAAGAGATCAAGTTCCCAAGGCAAAGGAGGTTTATTCCTCCAAAAGGTGAAGAAAGGAAGTCTTCTAGAGTTAAGTATCCAACTCAAAGGTTTACTTATGATTCATACATGGCAACACATTATGCATATATGAACAAAGTAGTAGAAGATCATGAGCCCGATTTCTATGAAGATGCAAGCAGGTACACCGAATGGAAAGAGGCAATGCAAGAAGAGATCGACGCACTTGAGGAAAATCAAACATGGACTCTAGTGCCCAAGAAGGAGAACATGAAGGTAATATGTAATAAGTGGGTGTATAAAGTAAAGAGGAATTCAGATGGATCTATTTCTAGGTTCAAAGCAAGATTGGTGGCCAAGGGTTTTGCACAAACCTATGGAGTGGACTTTGAAGAGACATTCAGCCCCGTGGCAAAGATGAGCACCATTAGGACAATCATTGCAATGGCTGCTAGCAAAGGATGGAAGCTCTTCCAATTGGATATCAAGAATGCCTTTCTCAATGGAGACTTGGAAGAAGAGGTATACATGGAACAACCACTAGGTTTTGTTCATAAAGAGTTTCCACATCATGTTTGTAGGTTGAAGAAGGCACTTTATGGCCTAAAGCAAGCTCCAAGGGCTTGGAACCAAGGATTGGTGGACTATTTGATCAAATGTGGTTACAATCAATGCAAGGCGGATCCATCTCTCTTCAAACAAAGAGGAGAACTTGTGGTCTACATGTGTGTGTATGTAGATGATCTTATCATTACAGGTAATGATACAAAGGGCATTGAGGAGATCAACGCAAAGCTTGGAAAGGAGTTTAGGATCTCTGATCTTGGAGATCTTAGGTATTTTCTTGGCATTGAAGTTGTATACAAAGAAGAAGGTATTATGCTCATACAAAGGAAGTATATTCTAGACCTACTTGAGAGGTTTGGGATGCTACATTGCAAGCCTATTTCAAATCCCATGGAAGTTAATGTAAAGCTAAGCTCCATTGATGGAGAGCCATTAGAGGATGTAACTTTGTATCGATCTATTGTAGGCTCTTTCAATTATGCCACAATAACCAGGCCCGACATAGCATATGGAGTTGGAGTGTTATCACAATTTATGCATAGTCCAAGGACTACACACTTGCAAGCTGCAAGAAGAATGTTGCGATATCTCAAAGCCACTATAAATGAAGGATTGTTCTACTCATTTGATGATGATATGCAGGTCAAA
>CM035406.1:215686828-215699328 GCA_020310875.1 Ceratopteris richardii
TGTATATGTATGTGTATATGTATGTGTATATGTATGTGTATATGTATGTGTATATGTATATGTATATGTATATGTATATGTATATGTATGTGTATATGTATGTGTATATGTATGTGTATATGTATATGTATATGTATATGTATATGTATATGTATATGTATATGTATATGTGTTGAAGGATACAACATGTATTTCTTGGATCCACTTCATTTTCATCATCGTTTGTACCTTTTTCTACCTTTCATTTAGTTAATAAAGCACTCTTGTATAGGTGTGTGTGAGTGCCACACTAGAGAATAAGTGGGATGCATTCTCCTTTCAGTTGAGAAATCCCACATAGCATGCTTTTTTGCCATTTTGTATATAAAGAGGTCTCCACCTCTTCTTTTGGGAGGAGCTCTTTTGAGAAGTAATGAGATTATGCTAGTTTGTAGATAGACTCTTGCTCTCTCATCGTCATGATGTGCGTGCATGCTTTTTCTCTTCTTGTCTAACGCTTGTGACACGTTGATGTATGATTACGTCGTTATTATACTTGTGATTACGATTAGGTGTATCATTCTCGATGCTTATGTTGTATCTTCTTGTTGATGACGTTGTTAATCATATGTTGACGAAGCGCCATTACGTCTGCTGAGTGCTTCTACGCAAACATTTGGGTCTCATGAGATGCTTCCTGGTTTGACAAGCATGAGTTGTGATGCTACAACGTCAACAATTTTTGGCGCCGTTGCCGGGGAGCGTTCTCTTGTCACTTACGTGATGGTTTATGACGTGAAGATGACGTGTATGCAAGCTTTGCATGACGATTTGTTGAGCTCTTCATTTTGTTACGCTCTTGTGAGCATTTGCGGCTTGCAAGATTCATAATAACTTGTCGAGATGAGCCACTTTTGGTGTGATAAGGATCCCCTTTTTGGGTGATTAATCCATCATGTGTGGTGATTCTTCAAGTCATGAGTAGAATAGGAGTAGTTTTTAGAAATCTTTTAGTTATTATGATGATTTTTTCTATTTACTTTGTTGATCTTTCTCTAATCATGTGTGAATAAGTTTTTATTTTGGGGTTCTTCTACAAGTTTCAATGGAGTTCTTGCTCATCATCTTCATCACCTCTGTATTAACAGAGATTGCCTACATCACTTTCAGATGCTTATGTTTCATGAATTCTCTGTCATCACGTCTTGAGTTCGTCATCGAAATGCAGGATGATAGTTGGATGAGGGAAATGAGGCTCACGGGAAAAGCCTGCTCATACGATGCTTTGGCGTCTGTAGCTGGCTCGTCGGCTCCCATTCTTCCTGTGTGCCAGGAAGGTCCACAATAAGACCCTCGATGGAGACAACGGCGTACCTGCTTAGACATGTACGGGCTTCAGTCCCAGCTTCTCCATGGTAGGGTGGAGTTGGGTCTTCTGCACGAGTTCCTGCGGCATTTTGAAGTCCACCGAGTCGGGCATCTACGAATATCCCAGCACCTTGCTTGTTACCTTAGTTGCCTCGCCACTTGGAGAATGTACTCTGCCTCAAATCACTTTATAGACAACTGGCGCTTCTTCAGGTGCGGCTTCAGGAGACAGGTATTGCCGTGAAAACCATCTCGATTCTCAGCCTATCCCACCTAAGAGCAGCTTCCTAAGACGGGGAAGCTATGGTCATGAGGCAGCCATAACCAAGCTTGATTTTTCCCGGACGAGCTTCATCGTTGTTACGTCTGCTTGCCAGTTGAGAATCGCTGCGCGCTCTTAAGCTGCACTCAAATGGCTTTCGCGGGGTCGCAGTCTCTGAGGATGGGAATCCAGCAACAGCAGCTTGTTTTACGCGATGTTTCTTTATCGAAATCCGTCATTTCCTGTCAACGGCGTTCATGCTTTGCCAGATCGAGCTTTCCAGAATTCAGACATGATGGTGATCATATTAGCTGGTCATCTGGAGGATTTGTGGCCTCAAAACCTTTCAGACTGTCCATCTTGCAAAAGCAACAGCAGAGGTGTCGTCGATATCTTAACTTAGTAGTTCGTGCAGATGCAGATTATTATAGCATCTTGGGTGTTTCCAAAAATGCCAGCAAGTCAGAGATCAAGAGCTCTTATCGGAAACTAGCAAGGCAATATCATCCTGATGTAAACAAGGAACCTGGTGCTGAACAGAAATTCAAAGAAATAAGCAATGCCTATGAGGTTTTATCAGATGATGAGAAGCGTTCAATTTATGATAAATTTGGTGAGGCTGGGTTGAAGGGTGCAGGTGCCGGTGGTGCTGCAGGCTTCACCAATCCATTTGATTTATTTGAGACATTTTTTGGAGGAATGGGTGGCATGGGAGGTATGGGTGGGAGAGCAGCTAGAAATAGGCCAGTACAAGGAGATGATGAAAGATATGACCTGCTCTTAAATTTCAAGGATGCAGTCTTTGGAACAAGTAAAGAGATAGAAGTTAGAAGGCTTGAGACTTGCTCTACCTGTGATGGATCAGGTGCAAAGCCTGGAACTTCTCCTGTCACCTGCAGCACGTGTGGTGGTCAGGGCCAAGTGGCTGCAACAACAAACACACCTTTAGGTCAATTCAGACAGATAACTACATGTCCTTCCTGTGGTGGAACTGGAGAATCTTTTACTCCATGCAGTTCTTGTGGTGGGGATGGGCGTGTTCAAAGGACAAAGAAAATAAGTCTCAAGGTGCCTGCAGGTGTGGATTCAGGTAGTCGTTTACGGGTGCGCTCTGAGGGGAATGCAGGAAAACGTGGAGGCCCTCCTGGGGATTTGTATGTGTTCATCAACGTACGACCAGATCCAGAGCTGAAGAGAGATGGAAATAATATTTTGATCACTTGCAAGATTTCATATATTGATGCAATTCTGGGTACTACTGTGAAAGTTCCTACTGTGGATGGCATTGTAGATCTGAAGATTCCTGCTGGTGCTCAACCAGGAACAACTTTGGTAATGTCCAAGCGAGGGGTCCCATTCTTAGGGAAGACAAACATGCGAGGAGACCAGCTAGTCATACAGGGTTCTTTCGATTTCATTAGATGCAGTGAAGCTGTACTGCATAGGTTTGCTCCCATGTTCCTCCAGTCACATGTTGAGTACGTTTTACCTCATACACAACTAGAGCTGGGTCGTTTCATGGTACGAGCTGCCTATCCTTGTACGGATGTTGTGTGGACCGATGACTGCGTAGGGAGCATAACACTCGGCATATTTTTGGGCTGAGCAATGGCTCTCATATATATCTACAGGCGCTCGGCCTGTACTTGGAAATGGACCTGGTGAAAGTGAAGGGATTTGGACTCATACCATCTGGGTACCCGAGAAAATTCAAAATCAATATATGACTCCATGGCTGGACGGGTTGCTGGATGTCCTCAAAACGGATGATCAATCAGGCCATGTTGATGGTGTGCGTGCACGAACCTCGGAAGAAGAAAAAGAGTTTCGTGAAGTGGGGATGCTCGAGAGTTGTGGCGTTTTATCACTGCTGTGCCTTCCCGTCACATTTAGGGACGTTGCTCAGAAGATGGCAGGGTTGACCAGTTCCACCATGTCAAATGTAACATTGACTAGTTGCAATAGTGATGAGGAGGCACAGTGCAGAAATATAGAGTTGGCATTTCACTTGAAGTTGGGAGCAATAGTGGCAATACTATTTGCAGGAGCTATTGGTGTTGCTCTACCTTTGGTGGGGAAAAAGTTATCAGCTTTCAGGACAGATGGGCCATATTTTGCAGTGGCAAAGGCATTTGCAGCAGGAGTAATATTAGCGACGGGTTTTGTGCACATGCTTCCGGATGCAATGGAGGCCCTAACAGACGGCTGCCTGCCTGATTACCCCTGGAAATAATTTCCTTTCTCGGGATGCATCGCAATGATTGCAGCCCTTGGTACTCTGATGATTGATGTTATAGGGACAGAGTATTATGAAAGAAAACATGCAAAGGAAACAGCAGCACATGAGACAGCATCGCATGAATGGGTTGATGTACCCTCATTAAATGAAGCCCATTCTGATGGACATATAGATGCAGAACATATACATGTTGTTGGTATGCGGGCACATGCAGTGTCTCATACACATAGTCATTCTAATGGAGGTTCATGTAGTAGTATTGAAACACTTCACAAGCATGAGGCACATACGCATGTACATTCAAATCCTATTTCTGATGATACAACAGCACACATCAGACACATGGTTGTCTCTCAGGTACTAGAATTAGGAGTTGTAACCCATTCAATCATTATTGGAGTATCATTGGGAGTTTCACAAAGCCCTTGCACCATCAGGCCTTTATCTGCTGCACTTGCTTTTCATCAGTTCTTTGAAGGGTTTGCTCTTGGTGGCTGCAAGTCACAGGCAGGGTTCAAGTCATTCTCGACTGTTGCTATGACGATGTGCTTCACGTTGACAACTCCTTTGGGCATAGGAATGGGCACTGGGATTGCTTCAGGTTACAACTCCAATAGCCCTGGAGCTCTTATCGTTGAAGGCATTTTTGACTCAATATCTACTGGAATTCTCATATACATGGCACTCGTGGACTTGATAGCAGCTGACTTTCTGAGCAAACGCATGTGTTGTAACAGGGTGTTGCAGGTTTTGTCTTATGTGTCCCTATTCTTTGGTGCTGCAGCTATGTCAGCACTGGCAGTGTGGGCATGAGAGTCCCCATCATTACTATGAAATTGTTGCCTTCAACTCATATTTGGGGTGACAACGTAGACTTTCTGAAGAGAGATTGAATTCCTCAACACTGAGGTCCTCAGATGGGTCTGGATTCACAAGTGATACCTTTAATGCTTCCCATCCTCCTCATGGTTCAAAAGATGTTCTTCAGGCACGTCAAGGTTTCCAGCAGACTTTTGTCATTATGGAGAGCACTAACCTGATCTTCCTATCACGTATGCAAATGCTGGGTTTTTCAAACTAAGAGGAGATAACCCTTCTGAGGTTATTGGTCGTAACTGCTGGAAAGGAAACTGATCCAGAGGAGGTAGATCGAATCAGACAGTTCTATGATGCATCTGATGCAATAGCAACAGTTCTATCGGATGTGCGGGTTGTGGAGCTTCTGTAGCATGAAGATCATAAGACAAAACATATAGTCTGCAAGGCAGCATGCATGGATATTCAGATTCTGACAAAGATGCTGGAAGGCTTACGGCTGCTGGGCAGGTTTCCAAAACAAGAAATAACAAGCTGAGGATTGCTCATTCAACTATGCCAGCATCCTGATTGTGGTTAGGTTGCTTAAGGAAGCACCTTGTTTTGCAAAAGCCATGGCAGGAGGAAAACGTTGCACAGCTGAAGGATGCAATAAAGGTGCAAAAGGAAGTACCTTGTTATGTAAATCTCATGGTCATAGTAAACGATGCATGGTGGTGGTGTATGCTCAAAGAGTGTACATGGAGGTACTCTTTTTGTGTTCATCATAGAAGTGAAATTAAACAACAGCAACTGAGAAGAAGTGCTTGACACTGAGAAGCAACATGCCTTAGCTGGGAGCTCAAATGAGGCTTTTGGGAAAATGTCCAATCTGACTACTACTGCTTGTAGATGCAAAAGTGCAGATGAAAGCAGGTCTAGCTTAGTTACAGAAACTAATAGTGTATTGTTTATTGAAGGCATGGCACATGGATGTGCACATGCAGGTTGTGAATCGAAGGATCAGGCACATTACTGTCCACTTGATAGCTCCCCTCCGAATGATAGAGTATCATTCGACAAGTCAGGAATAGGATATTCAAAGGGTGCTAACTTACCCAGGAGAAAGAGCCTAAAGCGTTGGTGAATATGTGTGGAGGAAGGTATCCTGGTAATGAGGTGGATCGAATGCCCAGTTTCAAACCTAGAGACCGAAAGACACTTCTTCGAAGTTCGGATGAAGTGCAGCTCAATTGCTTTCAAATGGTCATAATGAAGGTCTAAAGTCAACCAGGAGTCTCAGTGTTTGGAGATACAGCCCCTCTTGAGACGGAGAAAGCAGGACCGAAGCACATACTGTGCTACAAAGTAAAAAGCCACATAGCATTGAAGGATTTAGTGATTGCAAGCATAACATGGAGAGATCTTGACAGCTGACAAGCTTCAACGACAAAGAATGCATGAGATCTAATGCATGAGTTCTGATGGCTCATGCTATCCTAAAACATTCAAAGGTAAGTGGTCTTCTGGGGTTCGTGCTCTTCTGCTTTCCTTGGCGTGTGCCAGAGCTGCTTGTGCTGGTTCTTTGCTCAATTCAGTCTCTAGCAGCGAGAAGATCTGGGAACGGGTCTGCAATCAGCACTGGCCCTCTACCAGGGACCCAGAAGTGAAGGCCATTATCGCATCACTAGGCGGCTTTCGAAAGTTCTATGAGACAGCATGGAGTGGTTCGATGACGAGCAAGACATGGTCGAAGAGCTTTTGGACACATCCTTAAATGATTTTATGTTCATTGTTAATCTGATCTTCCGAGATAGGCCTATTATATCACAGGTTTTGCATGGCATTCCAGGCACTTGGGAGGTACATGGTTGGTTTTCGAACTATCCCTTTAGGATAGATTTGATAAATCAGTGCTATGAGGAAGGAGAAACTGAAGATTTATCGGAAATGGAAGCTTGTACGGACAGGAATGCCATGATAATTGACGGCTTGCTGTTGGTGCTGTCTATAGAGAAAGAGAGGAAAGATGGGCACGTGTGGAAAGCTCTTTGTGAGGATATCAACTTAAGTTGGATCCTTATCAAAAAGAAAACCAAGCAAATGGCTAATTTAGCAAGCTGGAGACCTCTTGGTGGACAGAGACATTGGCCGGGTGATAAGGATTTCCTTGTTTTGTTTGGATCGGTCTTGCCAGCACACAGACTATTAGCCTCGAGAGTTGTTCAGTGCAGTTTTGTCCTCAAATGCAGATTGTTGTTGAACTCTGACAGAGTAGAAAAGGGTGAAAGGATATCCTCCTTAATGGTAACAGAACTGAGTATGCAGCTTGAGGACACGGCTGGTATGCCTCTGAAAGGCTTGCACAGCCTTCTAGTCTTGAAAGAAGTTTTGGGTAGCAGTAAGAGCATGAACCACCCTAATGTGCTGAAGGTTTATGGGCAATATGTCAAGGCCCAGTCCGAGTTGAAAGACAGGAAACATAGAATTGGTGGACATGTTGATGTCGCGTATGTGATTGGTGGCATTCTGTCACTTCTTTCACTCTGCTATTTTATGCTATGACATCGGACATGAGCAGTTCTCTTTTGCTGCTTGTACATCAGACATGGATGACATTTAGTAGAGTTTGCATTGCAAACAGTGCATCTCTTTGCCAAGGATATGGTGTCTTCTATGATGATTTATGAAAGAATGCCTCCTCCTTATTACTTTTGGAAATTGAGGAAAGCACTCTTAGCAATGGCGCCAATAATTGGTCCAGGTTCAGATCTTATTGTGCAACACGTAATCAGCTTTCCTAATTTCCTGTCCAGTTAGAGGAAATGTTTCTGACAATGATCAAATGCAAAGAATCTGATGAGCAGCGTCATGGATTCCCATCAGTGATCACTTACTGCGCTTGCTATTTTCTAGCATGACTCTACTCTCTCACATGAGAACACTAAAGGTGGGCAGCGGTGGGCCTCAGAAGCTCTATTAGAATTAGCGCCGATGCTTGAGATGGTTCAGTACACTGTACACCTGCAGAAACGCAAGCCAATGTCTGCAGGCAGATCTAGGGGATGAATCGTTGTCAGTCTCTGAGGTAAAAGCAACAGGGAAGAGGGGGCGCACTTGCTACCGCATTTGTCCAGAGAGAGAGAGAGAGAGATACTATTTTGAAATAAACTCCAGGAGTTTTGAGCGTTAATGGGACTGCCTGAATCGCATGAATTGAATTGCAATTAATTTTTGGGAGCGTAGGGGACCAGTAATCGAAAGACATGAATTTGAGGGATAAAAGACGAGTAAGGTAGGAAAACCTGTGCACTATGCTATAATTAAATTTCTTTCATGGAAAATACAGTATCACAGGAAATGCATTGGGTTGATCTTATTTTTTGCTCACAGGCTTTTAGATGGCACTCAACACGTAGTTATAGAACAAAGTTGAACAAGATAGAATTTGGGAGAGGTGGGCTTGAGTCTCTAAAAAGAGATTACACGAACTCAAGGGACATCAAAACCGATCTGAGACACTTTGGGCCTGAGGGAAAGAATTAAGATGATTGAGCCATATGAGTAAAAAATGTTTTGAAACTAGGGGATCTCGCACTTTACTATGACTTGGTTCTCTCAAATTGCATATGTATGAACTTTTCATATTTTGGTGCATCAAACTTTTCTAAATGCAATTCCGTTAAAACCATGGAGAGAAATGCTTAAAAATTGAGTGAATGAAGGGGAAAAGTTTCTGACACTTAAATGTTTTAAGCTATCATAGAAGCATTAGCATGATCAATTAATTGCCTCTTACTTTTTCGTTTGGACCCCTAGAATGATGGTTGAGATTCATAAATCCTTCTCCTTGTCAATACATCAAATAATTGAATTCTTTCTCAAGGCTTAATTGGATCTTGGGTCTTTAGAAGTTAATAGTTGAAACTTACGGTCTTTCTCATTCTGTGATCCTTGAAGTCAAAACTCTTTTTTTTTGTATTCTTCTCTCTTTGTTTCTTGTTAGGAGAACCCCATTAGAACTTATTTACACATCTTAGAAAACATTCAAAAAAAACACACACAAAACCTCAAACAAATTCTAAAAACCTCTTAAAATACCAAACAAATATTAAAAACACTCAAAAAACCAAAAATTGTTTCAACAAAACATGGGAAAGAAAAAGGCAAAAGAGAGAAGGAAGGGGGAAAAGGTTGCACAAAATAAGGAAGAAAAAATTGAAATGCATGCAGTAATCACACATGATCAAGGTGAAAATAGAGAAAATTTACGAGGGGTAGAGGAAATTGGTGGGATTTCTAAAGGGGTGGGTTCCATAGTTGCAACTAGGGAACATAGCAACACTTTTGTAAATGTATTCATTGGTCATGACCATAGAAATTTGTGTGCTTACGTTAACCCTAATTGTGAGTGGAATTTAAATCATATTGATTTAGTGACTATTATTTTGGACAACATCCAACTAACCACGCATTCCCCTATCCTCATGAATGGTGAAAATTATGATTGCATGGGTCAAGTTGTGTTGCCTATTGTGGTGAATGGTATGGAATTTTTTGAAACATTTTTTGTCATGGAAGGTATAGATGAAGACTTGGTCATAGGCACTCAAAGGTTTTTTGAACATCAAGGGTTTGAAGTGCCTTGTCCATCTATTATGTCCATCCCCACTAGTGAGTCTTTTGGAAATCCTAATGATTATCCTCATTGTATGGATTGTGGACATAATCATCTATTCAAAGATTGTGCTCTTAATTCACAAAATAGTCTTTCCACTCATGCTTTTTCATCTAACCTTTCTTTGAGTAAGTCACAGGAAACCTTGACGAATGATGAAGTGGAGGACTCCAAGTGCTTGGAGGATATGGAAGGGCCCTCCCTTCCTCTAAGTTTGGAATCTTCTCACGAATTTTGTATGAGTTCTATGGAAGATAAAGTGATATCTAGAGATTCTATGTGTAATACAGATAAATGCATCGCTGAATCTCCAGATCAATCTCAAACCACACAACCCTATGATCCATTGGATGAGCATGATGTATGTAAAAAAACTCAACCTTTGTTGAATTTCCCTTGTGAAGATGAGTTATCCCTAAAGACTCACATAGAAGGCCCAAAAGACCCTATTGCCAAAAAAAAGAAATCACCTTCCCTTTGTAATGTAAAGCAAATTTGGGTGGCCAAGAACTTACTTAGAGCCCAACCAAATCGCACTATGATATGGGTACCAAAGAAAGCTCTTATACAAACTCAACCCCCTCATCTACGGTCTAGATTCACCATGCCTTATCATCAACAACGAGCACTTCTCACCAAGGGATCCAAAGAAATCAAGCCAACACTTAGAAAAGATCCAAGGAGAAACCTCAAGGCTAAGACCAACAAAGCGAAGACATATTGGCGGCCTAAAACCTCTTCGTGCAGCATCCATGGGTGTTGGACCCAACCTTGCCCAATGCACAGCATATGTTTAAGATGCACACCAAGTATGCACACGAATAGGGCCTCATCCAAAGGCCAAGCATTAGGCACACTTAGTTTAACCCAGGCACAAAGAGGGCACATGTACATAGATTTGAAAAATTTTCTTTTCATTTTTCTTTTTTCAGGTTGGTGGATAAAGGTGGCATCCATTTCAAATGGTTGATAGAAAAGAAGCGGCTCTTGGAGTTGGACATTTGGAGACAGCCTCATCATCGCCTCACCCTTGAGCACTTTGCTCAAGACCCATCCATTTTTGCACCATTTTTTTATTGTATGCATCTTTAGAGTATGCATAAGATAGGGTCACATTACAAGACCGTGCATAGACACTTTTTTGTTTTCCGCCCATGCACCCTTAGTCCCCACTCATGCATTTGGACTAAGAAGAGATGAATTAATTTCATCTATTTGTATATATCATCTACATTTTTGTCGTATCATTCTCATGCATCATCCATCCATTACCACCAAAAAAAAAAAAAAAAAAAAAAAAGATAATATATATATATATATATATATATATATATATATATATATATATATATATATATATATATATATATATTTCTAGCATATTCATCCATATGAGGCAAAAGAACCAAGTTAAAGCACTCGACTCCAAACAAAAAGCAAGATGAAGAAAAGCAATAACGCAAAGCACTCCAATGGTGCAAGGATCATGCAAATCAAAAGGGACTCCTACACGCTCTTCCACAGAAGCTCCATACTGGCAAAAGCTTTGTCGAGGACGACAAAGTCAAGGAGGGGGGGAGTGTTGAAGGATACAACATGTATTTCTTGGATCCACTTCATTTTCATCATCGTTTGTACCTTTTTCTACCTTTCATTTAGTTAATAAAGCACTCTTGTATAGGTGTGTGTGAGTGCCACACTAGAGAATAAGTGGGATTCATTCTCCTTTCAGTTGAGAAATCCCACATAGCATGCTTTTTTGCCATTTTGTATATAAAGAGGTCTCCACCTCTTCTTTTGGGAGGAGCTCTTTTGAGAAGTAATGAGATTATGCTAGTTTGTAGATAGACTCTTGCTCTCTCATCGTCATGATCTGCGTGCATGCTTGTTCTCTTCTTGTCTAACGCTTGTGACACGTTGATGTATGATTACGTCGTTATTATACTTGTGATTACGATTAGGTGTATCATTCTCGATGCTTATGTTGTATCTTCTTGTTGATGACGTTGTTAATCATATGTTGACGAAGCGCCATTACGTCTGCTGAGTGCTTCTACGCAAACATTTGGGTCTCATGAGATGCTTCCTGGTTTGACAAGTATGAGTTGTGATGCTACAACGTCAACAATATGTATATGTATATGTATATGTATTTGTATATGTATATGTACATGTATATGTATATGTATATGTATATGTATCTGCATATGTATATGTATATGTATTATGAATATGTATTATGTATATGTATATGTATATGTATATGTATATGTATATGTATTATGTATGTGTATATGTATTATGTATATGTATATGTATATGTATATGTTTATGTACTATGTACTATGTATATGTATATGTATATGTATTATGTATGTATATATATATATATATATATATATATATATACATATATAATACATATACATATACATATACATATACATATACATAATACATATACATATACATAATACATATACATAATACATATACGTATACATATACATACATATATATATATATATATATATACATGTATATGTATATGTATATGTATATGTATATGCATATGTATATGTATATGTATTATGAATATGTATTATGTATATGTATATGTATATGTATATGTATATGTATATGTATATGTATTATGTATGTGTATATGTATTATGTATATGTATATGTGTATGTACTATGTACTATGTATATGTATATGTATATGTATATGTATATGTATTATGTATGTATATATATATATATATATATATACATATATATATATATATATATATATATATATATATATATATATATATATATATATATATATATATATATATATATATATATATATATATATATATATATATATATATGTATATGTATACGTATATGTATTATGTATATGTATTATGTATATGTATATGTATTATGTATATGTATATGTATATGTATATGTATTATGTATATGGATTATGTATATGGATTATGTATATGTATATGTATATGTATACGTATATGTATACGTATAGGTGTATGTATATGTATATGTATATGTATATGTATATGTATATGTATATGTATATGTATATGTATAGGTATATGTATCTGTATATGTATATGTGTATGTATATGTATATGTATTTGTATATGTATATGTATATGTTTATGTATAT